>JAAAKG020145066.1:0-32955 GCA_010014905.2 Druon quercuslanigerum | reverse complement strand
CAAAAAATATTAATTTTTGTCCAATAGTCTAATTTTCAACAAAGTATTGAAATTTTTAACAAAATTGTTGATCTTTCAACAACAAAAATTATTGATAAAAAAAGTTGCATTTAAAATCAAGCAGTTAAACTCTCAAGCAAAATAGTCGATTTTTTAACAGAAGAGTTAACTTTTATACCAAAAAGTTGAATTTTTATCCTGCAAAGTTAAATTTTCAAGCTACTACTCGAATTCTTAAACTAAAAAGATTAAGCGTCAATCATATTCATATTTCAATCAAACATATTTTAATTTTAATTAAAAAACAGTCAAATTCAAATAAAAAACGAATTTTCAACAAAATAGTTGAATCCTTAACTAAAAAGCTAATTTTTTACCAAAAAATTAAAATTTCAACTAAAAACTAAAAATAGTAAAATTTGCAGTTTAAAAAATTGATTTTCAAGGAAAAAGCGAATTAATGAACAAAATGGTTAAAATTTTAAACAAACATGGATTTTTAAGTAATAAAATGATTTTTTAATGAAGTAGTTTAACCAAATTGTTGCATATACCCAAATTGTCGCCCTCAAGTTTAAACTCACCTGGAGCGATGTTCCCTGGATCGAAAAAAAGCCAAAGCATCGGCAACTGTCATTTGGTATAAGTGAATTCTCTTTTGTTAAAGATCCTTTGACTTTAATGAACACATTCTCATCACGTATCTCGTGCTTCGCACATGATTTCGTCCGAAGTGTGAACTTTTCTACGTTAAGTTAACTCTATTATACAAAATCTTACAGTATATTTATGTGTTTACATCGGTATGAGATTCTTTTTCAGATAATACAAAATAATGTAAGAAATTTATTTTTCATGGTTAATTTAATATTTTCTCATTATTTTGCACTAATTTCTAATCTCAGCTACTCTGAAAACGTATTATTTTAATAAATTTATATTATTAAGTTGCATAATTTGCATTGATATTGAAACAGATGTATTTTTATTGTCTTGTTTTAATAATTCAAAAAAAGTTCACTTCACATAAAAAATAAATTTTCATAATCAGGATATTATTTCATCTTGTGTTTTTTTCCAGACTTTATTTTTTTATTTTTATGATTATTATTTTATAATAAAAATAGAATAACGCAACCTGTCAAAAAATAATTCATACAAAATTGTAGATCTTTTGTGTTGTTTTTCAAAAATTAAATATTTTAATATAATTATTATTTTTACAATTAAAATAAAAACTAAGCGTCTTATCAAAAAATAATTTATAACAAATTTTCAGCTCTTTTTTGGGTGAGCAACTTTTGTCTATTCCAAAAAAATTGTCTTTTTATTTTTCATGTTATTTTTTACGATTAAAATAAAAACCACGCATCCTATCGTAAAGGGTTTATCAAAGTTGTAGCTCTTTTTCTGAGTTACCAAATTTTTTCTACTTTTTTTCTAGAACTTGTACCGTTTGTCAAAAAATTTGTTAAAAAAAATTTTTTTTTGAATAAAACAAAAACCACGCATTCTACAAAAAAGTGATTAATAATAACACATTTTTATATCTTTTATGATTATCTTTTATATTTAATTATATGCCCGCCGCGCGGGCAAATTTTTGTTGCCCACGGCGCTTCCCGCACAGTGTGAGCGCCCCGATGGCGCACAGGTACGCTTTCGCGCTTGCTTTCGTACGTTTAATGCCTGCACTTTAGCAACATTTTTTCAAATATCATAAATATTATAACTCAAATCAATTAACTTGAATTAAATCATTGAAACTTCTATAGAATTACAGCCATAAATTGTAACTGAAATTTTGACGGTTACATTCTCATTGCAAAACTCGCGCTTCGCGCTCGATACTTTGTAGCTAATTGAAAAACTTCATCAAGGTAATTTGTAAGTCTTGTTAAAATCTACTAAAAAACGCTTTAAACTTACGAATCTCTTTAAAAAATTATGTATTTAAAAATGATCCAACTTTTTGAACTTTTGTCTAATTAAGAAATTTCATGAAAATATTTTCGTAATAAATATACATTATATCTAGTAGAAATTTGCATTGATATTTATTATAATATTTGAAAAAATTCCCTTTTTTGAAAATTTGCAAAATATTGAAAATCGAAGAACTTTTTAAATTTTATATTGCATTCAAAAATGTCATTAGGTTAATTTGTAAGTATTTTTTCCGTATACCAGGAGGTCTGAAGAAAATTTCTAAAACTTATAACAAATTTTTTCTTTCAATTTAGAAATTCTCTAAATTTTTTTATTTTGGTTGGAAATATCTGCTTAACGAACTTAATATTTATTTTGGGAACCTTAAAAAGTGTATCAAAGGCTGACTCAATTGGACTAATCCTTTTAAAGTTAGTGTGGCTACAACATTCAGGTAACCATACATATAGACAGACTTACAGACAGACACCGACAAAATTTTATGATTTTTGGACTCTGTAAGTACCGAAACGTGAGCATCCGTTTAAAGCCATTGATCGAAAATTTGGACGATTACATAACACTCTCATGAATGAGAATGTAAAATTACAAAATCGTATGTAATTTTTAACAATTTTTTATTTTTTAAACAATTTTTGCTTATGTGAACAATTTTATTTCCATAGAATATTGCGAATTCTGGGTATTTTATGAATGGTGTGGCCAAACAATGAACTTGGAGAGCATATATTTTTATTTTAATAGTCTTTTTATTATTTGAACGATTTATTTTTGTTTAAATTCAACTTTTAGACAAAAAAATCTACAAAACCGTATTTAATGTCTAGCTTTATTTAAAAAGTTTCCGAAGTTTATTCTCAATCTGACTTTATCAATTATACAATTTTTATTTGTTTGAAAAATGTATAATGGCCTAATTAATAAATGTGAACACCTCTATCTCTAAAAATATTCTTTATTACCGTTACTCTAAAATCAAATATTTTAATTAATAAGAAGAATTAAAATTAATGTATAAACTTAATGGCATAGCATTAAGGAAATACCATTAATTTTCGATATTATAAAATAATATTCTTTTAAATAAATAAAAATAATTTATCCCTGAAAGAACACTAAGAGCCATTGTGACCATACGGGCTTTTCGATTTTTTCTGTCTACTTTTTTTCAAGTATTTTTTCGAATATTTAAATTATCATTCAGGCTTTGGAGATATTTTTGTTCGATTTTGTACTGTTTCAGCATCACTCACAATTTTTTCAGACAAAAATATCAGGAGGTATATTTAGAGGTGTGGTTAAGAAATTTTAGACTAAATTTTAAAACTGTTTAAAAAACTAGCAAGAAAGTACGATTTTCTAGTTTTTCGCATTAAAAATGTAATTTGAACAAAAATCATTTTTTTAAACAATAAGAGAAATCAATAAAAGTATACGCTTTCCTTGTGCATAGCATTCATAAAATACCCTTATTTGGCGATATTCTATGGAAATAAAATTGTTCAGACGAACAAAAAATATTTAAACTATTAAAAATAACACAGTCACACAAAAAAAATTGTTTTCCGCGCCTGAAGGTCAAACAATGTTTTCTATTCGTTTTTGGATTCGGAATCAGAAATCCCAAAACATATAGTAAATATCGTCTGACCCCCGGACTCGGAAAAATAATTTTAAGAGATTAAAAAATTAAAAAATTCGGAACTTTTTTTTCCACCCTAATACTTAATTTTCAAAAATCTTGAAAGATTTAGAACCTTTATCGCACTCCGAATTTACCTATTTAATTGCTAAAATTTTCCTAATTTTTATTTTAGGTTTATTTTATTTTGCTAAGATTTAGGTCTGAAAAAGATTCAATGGGCTGAATAAATTTTTTAAACAATTTGCGAAGTTTTAAAGATCATTTTAGTGTTTTCAAATTCATAAAAATTATATTTTGTCTTAGAAAAGTAGAAAATAGTAAAATCTTACATTTTTAAAAAGTATGCATATTATTGTAGTATACGAACAAAATTATTATTAGCGATTTTGGCAAAACTCTGAGAATTGCGAATTTTCTCTGACTTTTTTTTGCTTCTGGAACCTTGTGATATTGATCAATCTATTTCAATTGTTATACAGGCGATAAGGGGAATTTCAACAAAAAATCCGTTCGCCTCGCGGGAACACTCTCATGACGCGCTGCGCGCGCGGCTCGTGAATTTCGACATGCCTCGGCCGCGTGACTTTTGTTTCTCGCGCCATCGACAACTGTAATTTGGTGATAGTGAATTCTCTTTTGTTAAAGCTCCTTCGGCTTTAACGAACACATTCTCATCACGTATCTCGTGCTGCGCACACGTATTTATCCCTTAAATTGTATATCATTTCCATAAATGTATATTATTACGATTAGTAACATGCATTCATATTAAAACAAACGTAGTGTTATATTTTATTATTATTTTATTATTATTACTATTTTATTATTATTTTATTATTTATGTTATTCACTCGTTTAAAAAATGCTCATTCTTTAAAAAAATTTTGCTAATATATTTTTTTTTGCAACTTCTGCTGGTTTAAACCAGCATTACCTTTTTCTAACTTCTAAGAAAATTAGACTGATGAGGGGTTCGGGGCGAGGGGCAATTTCTTGAATCCCCACACACGAGACGAAAAAGAAATTAAAAGACCTTTTTGCCTATTTTGCACAGTTTAACCGTAAAATTTTAAATTTTGATTTTCCATTATTTTTTTATACTGTCAAAATTTGAATTTTCGATTTTTCACGAAAATTCATAAAGTCGTTAGGACAATCTTATAGGGCATTCATAAAGCAACATTTTTCTTGTCCTGACTGTTTTTTCGTATCATTTGTTGTTTGGCTGAAAATGTTAATTTTCGTTTCTTTTTTCGGATATTGAAAGTGCTGTATCTCTGAAAGTTTATATTTTATCAACAAAGGCCATTAGGAGAAAATGTTTATCTTTTTGAGTATTATGAATAAATGTACAGATAATTTTTCATTCTTGAAAAAAGCGGTCTCAAAAATTTTCAAAATGTGCTCACTTTTTAAATTTTTATCCAAACTAGCAGGCTGACGTAGTCAAACTTTAATTTAGAACACTAAAAGAATATACCAAATGTTAATCCAATCTGTCAATTTTTTCGAAGGTATCGTTTAATAAGTAGAAATTGGATTGAGAGCATACAAAAATTAAATAATTGGAAAACACACACACAAGATGAAAGAGAAATTAAATAAGCAGAGTTTTGATGAGAATGTGCCAATTCACCGAGCAGAATTTTTCACTGTTAATGTCGTTCTTTTTAAATAAAACAAAAACTACACATCCTATCAAAATGTCACTGATAAAAAATTTGTAGATCTATTTTAAGTGCACAATTTTGGTTTAATCATCATTTGCCGTACACTACCGTCGGAAATTATGAGATCGATTAACGCAAGCACTATTAAAATTCACTGCTGGCTTTGAAACACAATAACTCAGCGAAAAAAAAACATAGGGCATTTTAAAAAAAGACATTTGGAAAGCCTATAAGATTCCACGTCTAGTAATGTGAAACAGATTTTTTTCTGCTGAGGAGAATACAGCACGTGATAAGTTTTAAAAATAAATTCTAGATTTTCTAAAATTTGGTACCTCGATTTCAACTTTTAGCATGTCCTAGGAAAATTGTTGCAAAAATCTAAAAATTATACGAGGTAGAGCCTAGAATTTTATCTTTAATTTAAGCCAAAGAAACTTAAAAAAATCTTCATCGGTTCCCGAGATATGATTAAAAAAGTTCAATCGTATATTAGTCGAGTTTAGTCGACGATCAAGGTTCTCGGCCGGTCTGCTGCTCGTCTCCTTCGTTGAGACAGAACCGAATAGGCCACGCACAGAGTTGGTGCTTGATTAGGGCTCTCTTATACTTTTGATTCTGCTCATCAGTAAGTTTTATTTCAAATTATTGTAAATTTAAAAAAGTATTGATTGTTTTTTTTTAATTATTTACAATTATTTCAATAAAGAATTATCCCTATATTAAAGAATAAAAAAATGATGAACGGCTTTTTTATTTCTAAATACTTTTATCATCTAGAGTATTAATAAAAATGTAGATATATTGTTACGAGAGAAAGCTATTTTTCAAACGAGTAAAGCATCTAAATTCTAAATAAATTATTTACATGAAAAACACTCAAAAATATTAAAAGTGAATAATAATGGAATTATCAATATATATTATTATAAATTTAATATCTATTAAATGGTTTACAATTTTTCTTTTTGGTATACTATATATAAATTCATTTTCTTGCACCTATCCATTGTAAATTTTCACGATTATTTGATACTTCAACTTATTCGGCAATGTAATTTTAATTACACCTACGCACTGTTTTATATTTAATTTATTTTGAAAATTCCATTATTATTCACTTTTAATATTTTTGAGTGTTTTGCAAATAAATATTTTATTTGGAATTTAGATGCTTAATTCGTTTGAAAAATAGATTTCTCTCGTAACAATATATCTACATTTTTATTAATACTCTAGATGATAAAATTTTTTAGAAATAAAAAAGCCGTTCATCATTTTTGTATTCTTTAATATAGGGATAATTCTGAATGGAAATAATTGTAAATAATAAAAAAAACAATAAATAATTAAAAAAATTTACAATCATTTGAAATAAAAGTTACTGATGAGCAGAATCAAAAGTATAAGACAGCCCTAATCAAGCACCAGCTCTGTGCGTGGCCTATTCAATCCTGTCTCCACGAAGGAGGCGAGGAGCCGACCGGCCGAGAACCGTGATCGTCGACTAAATCTCGACTCATATACGATTGAACATTTTTAATCGTATCTCGGGAACCGTTAATGATTTTTAAAGTTGCTTTGGCTTAAATTAAAGATACGATTTTATGCTCTATGTCGTATAATTTTCAGATTTTTGCAACAATTTTCGTAGGTAATGTTAAAAGTTGAAGTCGAGGTACGAAATTTTAGAAAATCTAGAATTTATTTTTAAAACTTATCACGTGCTGTATTCTCCTTAGCAGAAAAAATCTGTTTCACATTGCTAGACGTGTAATTTCATAGGCTTTCCAACTGTGTTTTTTTTTAAATGCCCTATCATTTTTTTCGCTGAGTTATCGCGGTTCAAAGCCAGCAGTGATTTTTAATAGTGCTTGCGTCAATCGATCTTATAATTTCCGACGGTAGTGTATCTTGCATAGTTTTGCCGTCAAATGGAATTTTTGATTTTTTAGTGTTTTTGGTGCAGTAAAAATTTGAATTTTCGATTTTCTACAAAAAAATCAAAAAGTCGTTATGATAATCTTGTAGGGTGTGGCAAAAGAAACATTTTTCGTGTTTTGACTTTTTTTCGAATCGTGCGTTTTTTGGCTGAATATGTTCATTTTCGTTTCTTTTTTTGGATTTTGAAAATTCTATATCTCTGAAAATTTTCCTTTTATCAAAAAAAGTCGTCGAGAGAAAATGTTTGTCCTTTTGAGTACAATAAATAATTGCACCGAGAATTTTTAATTCTTGAAAAGTCTTCTCAAAAATTTTCAAAAGGTGCTCGCTTTCTGAATTTTTATCCAAAATGGCTAGCTAACGAACTTGACCTTTATTTTAGGACACTAAAAGAGTATATTAAATCCCAATTCAATCTGTCGATTCTTTCCAGAGTTATCGTGCTAAAAAAACTATCTACAGGCATATACAAACACACACACACACACACACACACAGAGAGAGAGTGAGAGAGAGAGAAACACATTTGTAAAAACCTGTTTTTTGGATTCAGGGGGTCTCTAAACGTGGACATTTGACAAGAACCAGGGGGGTAAAATTTTACACAAATCTTCTCTGGATGAGAATGTACAAATATACCTTTTTGAAAAGAATTTAATGTCTTTTTTGGTGATATTAAATTTCTTGTGGGTTGCACAAGTGAATGAAAATAAAGTGAAATTAATTCTTACCTTTTACGAAAGCCCCAAATGGGGGAGGGGGTTGGGAGAAATAAAAAAATTATTTATCAATTCAAGAAGCTTTCTTTGTACATAAAATATGTTATCACACTTTTCTATATTAAAATGAGTTCTACTTTGAATATGGAAATGTTTCGATATACGTTTCGACGCTTCAATTATAAATCCTATCTCGCTCAGCGAAGATCATATGCAAGATTATAATTTATGTCGTAGACGGAGGTTTAATAAAAAAGAAAAGTCTAAAAATTTCAAGGCAATGTTTTTAAAAATTCATACATATAGGGTAAACGTAATGTACTTGGGGGAATTCACCCTTTTATGGGTCTATAAGAATAATAAAACCATAGATATTTAATAATGCATTAGAAACTCACAATCATGCCTCTCAAAATATTAAATCAAGTTTTAAAATTCACTCACGTCATTTTGTAGGTCTTAAAAAAAAGTAAATTTAAAATTTTTAGTCTTATTGCAAATCGGCTTTTTAAATTATTTTTCAGATCGCTCGCGCGTTAATCTATGGGATAGCGGTCACCTGTAACTGCATTTTCACTTCGGGAGTGCTTCTTTCACCCAGCAGTGATAATAGAGTTTTTAAGGAGCCTAGAAATGAATATGGATATCTTCTAAAAAGAGTTTTTGAAAACAATTCAGAAGATCAGGATTCTAAGGAAAGACGAAGTGGCATGGGATCTTCATTCATAAGATTTGGTCGCAGCAACTCACTTGAGAAATTCGACAACATGGAACAGCCAATGGATTTTCCAAGAGAAGATTCAAAAACTGAGAGACAAACTCGAACCAGGCCGGATATTATCATCAGATTTGGTCGCTCTGGCCACAAAACGGTTCAGTCCTATGATCGACCTGAAAGGGGTGACTTAAAATTCATCAGGTGACAATTTCTAAATTTAAAAATATGAAAATTTTTGATATTTTAAAAAAGAAATACTACCATTTTACTTTTCCTTTATAAATTAATATTAACCAATATTATAATTAAAATATGATTATTTTAGTCATATATTTTTTTTAATATTTTAAAAACTTGTAAAATTAGCTTGATGAAAAAGTTAAGTACACTAAACTAACGTCACAAAACATCACCAAATATATAGTCTACTATCGGTATTACAAAATCGAATATCGCAATCAAAATATTGATATTTCGATTTCGATATTGTATCCCTACTTGGAGGCGCCCCGCTCTTGTAAACGCCTATTTTTTCAAAAGAAAAAGTTTCCCTGTTTTGGGCCAAAGCAGGGTTTTAATATAGAAAAATTCCAATATTTTAATGGCTCTTGAAAAAAATTGATGACGTCGAAATTTGTAAAAATTCGATTTTATTCTTTGATTTCGATAAATCGACGCTAAACTTTTGCTTTAAAAAAATGTGCCTGCCGCGCGGCCACATTCTTATCACACGTGGTTCGCTTCGCTCGCAAGTTTCAGTGCGCTTGGGGCGCGCGACTGTTGGTACTCACGCTTTGCGCACGATATACACCAAACTCTCGCTTTCAGGCTAATGTCGGGGGTTGCCTTCAAATAACCTTGGACTGATTTCGGAGGGATCGAAACGTAAATAGTGAGGTCGCCTGACTCGTCTCCAATCAGAATATATATATATATATATATATATATATTACTGTGTAAGCCAGCAGTTCTAGAACGGCCGAAAACGAGGTGATTGTTAGCGAGAGTTTGGTGTATTTATTTTGCGCTTCGCGCTCGGTCTTTGTATTTCCCCTAAATTTGTGCACAGAACATTTAAAAGAAAAGGTTAAAGCATCGACAACTGTAATTTAGTGATTCTTCATTCTCTTTTGTTAAAACTCCTTTAGCCTTAACGTATGCATCCTCGTCACGAATCTCATGTTTCGCACTCGATTTTGTCTAGGCGGTGAACTTTCCTACATTATGTTGAACAATATTATATCAATTGTATATCACATTGATTTCTGAACGTTGGTCTCGGATTGCTTATTCAGATATGCAAACTAAAGTTCAAATTTTATTTACAATATTATGGTAACTTTAATTTTTGTTTTTCATTTTGCATTATATTTTATGTTCAGCTACTCTGAAAAATGTATTCCTTCAATAAATTTATTTTATTACATTTCACAATATTAATTTGTATCGAAGCATACCAGTGTGCAAAAGGAAATTCGTATTAGAAGATTCCATCAGAAGTTAGCACGTGATCAGACTACAGACAGGCCGATAGACAAACATTTTCTTAAAAAATATTTTTTTCTGACTCAAGTGGCGTCAAACGTCGAGCATTTACGTAAACTGGATGGGGCCAAAATCACACAAATAGAAGACATTTCATCTGAATGATGAAAATGTAAAAATTAAATATAATTATCCTAAAGTCCATGAAAAGAGCTTTTCAAAAAAGCCATATTTTTGAACTCGAACAAGTCCGAGATGAGTTATTCACACTTGTATGCATGTGGGAATAGGTGCTACTCGAATTCTGATTCCTCATTCCAACTTTACGGTTTCCAATTTGTCCAGAAGTAGAAAAGTAATTGTAAACTTTTTTTCTAGATTTGGACGACATGTTTTACCCGCTAATCTAGACCTGGCCTGGATCTGCTCAGACATTCCAATGGACAGTGAAGCTTATGGAAGAGGTCTTCGATTCCCTTCAACGCGGCTTGCTCGACTTTGCAACGATCTGGGCCTACCTAGTAATCGATATGAATACATAAGTGATGACCAGGCAGATTCTAAGCGGGAATAAGTCGGCATTTGTGGTCTAGACGAATTTGTGTAGTTTCATCAATAATCGCTTTGTTTTACAATTATAAAACGTCGGCTGGTTAAAAAATGTAATACCTAGTGATTTTTGATAGAAAAGAAAAACACAAATTGAAATATTTCTGAAAGTGATCCTGTGTCAATCACGCAAGAGCGTTTGAAAATGAAAGTAATGAGAAGACTCGACAAAAAAGCTATTCGTTTTCAGTGCATTCATAAACTGTTCCTACATCACTGAGAAAAATAAAAAATGAAGAAACCAGTTTACAGAAATTATTTTTTAAATATTCCATATATGTCGTTAGTAAAGAAATAATATTCTCAATGTATAATTGTATGTATATTATTGTTTATATTGTTTATATTGTTTACTGTAGAAATAAATGCATTGGAAATGACCTAGCGATAATCCATCGCCCTGAATTCGATTCGTCAATCTGTACACTTCAAATGTGAGATGTGACGATGTAAGACTTAGAAATTATTGTACATTATTATATCTTGAAAATATCGTTCATAAGTAAACATGTAAATTTAATACAATTAAAAAATAAAACATGGCTAAAGACTACTTTCCTTGGTTTTTAGGGTTTCGGAGTCCCGGGTAGAAACCCTCATATTTAGCATTGATCTCACAGAAGAAAACATTGAAATCATTTTTATTTGATCATTGAATATTAAAGAGTGTCCAAATGAATGATTTTTGATATTTCAGCGTTTAAAATAAAAAAAAATGGTTTTAAATTTTTTTATTTGAATTTTCACGTGAAAAGTCAAAAGTGAGTTAAAAAGTCAAATGCCAAAAATTAATCAATAATTTTCGTTCGTCAAAGTTACAAAAAGGCATCTTTAACTCCTTAAATAATTAGTTTAGAAAAATATTGTTGGACGCTTTTACTCACTTTCTTAAGTAGAATGACCATGCGTCATCAAAATTTAACAAATTGCACTAAAAATTAGGTTAAAATTTGTGTTTTGAATTTCTAGAAAAAAAAATATCGACCACCTCTAGTCAATCTTGGTCAATATTGAAACAAAAAATGATTTTTTGCAGCCGGCTAAGATAAAAATTACGTACTTCAAATCTCCCCATCCCATACTCTTTTACTTCCCCCTCCCACCGCTTCGCCACCTATAATTTTCGTCGCCCTACTTACCTTCCTCAATCCTCGCTCCCCAACCAGTACTTGCCCGCATTTCTGATAATTTTCACTGCTTTCTATCACTTTCACTAACTTCTCCTATTTTTCATCCCTAATTTCCTGTATTACCCCCCCCCCCTTAATTACCTCTGCATTTCCCTCCCTTATTTTCATTCACTTTGCCTTCTCATCATTTCCCTTACTTCACATCTTCAAATTTCACCTCATTTTCCTCTTGCCTCATTTCCCTTTACTGCCCCTACTTCCTTTATACGAATTACCCTCAGTCCCCTGCTTCCCCTCCACTCATTTCAGCAAACTTACTCTCTGACTAAGCCTTTCTGGTATCAAATGCTGTAGCGTTTTTCACTGAAAATTGATATTTAAAAAAAATAATTATCATTTGACCAAAATTTATAATCTATTTACAATTTCGGATTAGTCAAAACTTTTAACAATTTAGGTGTAAGTTGGCGTTTTACTCCCAAAATTGGTATTTTAAAATAAAAATAATTATTGTTTGAACAAGAGTTGCATTTTTTTAAAATACAGGTTATATTAACGTTGAAGACAGGAAATCGGTTTGAAATGAAAAATCATTAGAATGGGAAGTTCATTATTTTTTAATAATTTCAGGTAACGGCATAGCGTTTTACAATATAAATCGTATTTTAAAATAAACATTATTATACGTAGAAAAATATTCAGAATCTTTTAACAATGTTGTATTATGTATTTTTGGTCGGAAATTGGAACTTTTAATTTTCTAAATTTTATTTCAAATAAGAATCTCAAATTTTAAGAATCTATGGTTATGTTAGCGTTTCACACCAAAAATTGTTATATTAAAACAAAAAAAAACGTTAGAATTGGAACAATTGATTTCAAATCTTTTAAATATTGTGGATTACAACGTTAGTGTTTTTCACCCGAAATCAATATTTTTTTAAATAAAACAATGTCAGCAAAGATTTACAAAAGTAAATTTTAAAGAAGATTCACAACTTTTAAAAGTTTCAGGTTATGTTTGTGTCATAGGCAAAAAATTAGTAGTTTAAAACGAAAATTATTATAGCTAGAACAATATTTACAATTTTTGAACAGCTTAAGGTTATATTATCATTTTCCAAAAGAAATCGTTTTTTTTCAACCAAAAACATTATATCTTAAAGCTTAATTAACCTTTAACAATTTTAGGTTGATTTAGCGTTATAAACCAAGAACTGGTATCTTAAAATAAAAATTATTATAGTTTAAGAAAGATAAAGAATCTTTTAACAATTGTGTATTTATCGGCGTAAATTGTATTTTTAATTAAAAAATTTAAATTTTTAAGGGGTTTCTAAATCTTGTACAATTTTAGATTATGTTAGCATTTTGCGGCAAAATATTGTATTATAAAATAAAAATGATTATAGTGTAACCAATATTTTTAATTTTTGAACTGTTTCATTTTATATTAACGTTTTTCATAGGATACCGGTTTTTTTTTTAAACACTAGATTTTAAAGGTTTCTAATTTTTCAACAACTTTATATTACGTTAACGTCTTACACCAAAAACTATTATTTGAAAATATAAATCATTACAGTTTAAAGAAGATTAGCAATTTTTTAAGTCTTTCTGGTTGCATTAACGTTTTTCACAGGAAATCTTTTTTTTTAACAAAAATGATTATAATTTAAGTAATATTTAGAATATTTTAAACGTTTTGTATTACGTGTTTTTCGTTGGAAATTGGTATTTTTGATTAAAAATGTAACGGTTTCATTGATTATACATATATTGTACAAAATTATAGTTATTAATTCTAAAGTTAGAAAATCTGATTTCACCAATCAACGAAAATATTGTCCTTATTGATTTTCTATTAATTTAGATGATAGATACTATAAATGAAAAAATTGTGTGCAAATATTTAATTTATATTTTTATTTAAAAATTGTTAGAAGAAAAATCACGTGTTTGTTTTCTTTTTTATAAGAAAAGCAGATCCAACTTTGTTGTCGATAAATTTCCTATGAAGGTTAGCGTTAATTTAATTTCCTAAATATAGGGTACATCTAAAAGCATAACTTTTCGGAACGATCTTCTGGTAAGGATACGGTGATCCCTTCGGAAAAATATATCACACGAGTGACACGTGGTTCGGGTGTTAAATTCGCGAAAGAGAAAGGGCGCGATTCCAAGAAAACAAAAAGAAGAAAACGAAGAAAGTGAAGAAAATGAAGAACAATGGCAGTTCACCCTGGCTTGGTGACCGGCATTTCAACCCTGATTCGCGTTCTGCTCGCGAGTAGGGTAGTTTGGTATATATAGGTATAATAAGTTAATCCTTTAATCTAGAGACTTATGTATTCACCATGTTCACATGACAATTTTCACTTCACACACGTTCAAAAGCAATTACACACACACACACACACAACAATTATAAACACAAATACCATTATACAGACACCCACACCCGATCTAGTTAACATCTAGAGCATTCCTTTCACTACTCTATATATATTTGTTCTTAATCCAGTCACCCCTACTGCCGACTGTATTGTAAGGATTCTACGGTCTATGTAGGTGTCCCTTCTCAGTTTTACTCTACAGTTTCAAATGTATGGCACGAAAGTCCCTGATTGCCCCTGAAGCATGGTGAAGCATCTTCTACCACGTAAGTCTAACTTGACCTACGATTTCGATTCCAGACACCCGAGATTTAAAAATAATGATAATTAGGGAATGGTCCAAGCCATACGTTCAGTGTTTCTAGCTTAAAGTTACTTTTATTTAAGCCAAGGTACCGTAAAATGGGGCTAAGCTACGCGTCTGGGGTAAACCGGCTCACCGGCAACTTTATGCTTTGTAATTACGCAGAAAAAACGAAATGTGATCTTTATAGCAATTTCAGAGTATTCTTTACCTGAAACAAAAAGTAACTCACGTGTTAGGATTTATCTTCCACATGGGAAATTATTACCATGTCAACTCTATTCATTCTTGTTTTGTGTGTATTTATCTCTTTTTCTGAAAAGCAAAATTTTAGGATTACACGATTTTTTTGTTCGCTAACTAAAATTTTATTTTCGATCTTGTTTTATGCAGTTTGTGTTTAGCTTGTAAAAAATAAAAAATGCTACAGCCGTAAGTAGACTTTTTGCATACGGTGCAAATAGACATTTTTCGTCACTCTCATAAAAAAAAGTAACGCCGCAGGGATATATAACAAAAATGTCAAAATTGAAATTGCGGATCTCTGAAACATTTTTAGTATCGAACAATTTTTTAAATACTAGAACATTGACCACGCGCGTTGTCATTACAGTTTCTTCAAAAAAAAATTGTTTCCATATTTCAACATTTTGTTACAGATTATATAATAAACTATTTCATCATCTACTGACAGCTTGAATATCGAATCCAACCAAATATTTTTTGTTCTTCATTTAGCGTTATCGCTGCCGAAGCTTACTTACTTACAATTCTTGATAACTGGCAGATTATTTTTCTTATTTAAAAAATATGACTCATCGCATGAGTAATAATCTGACACCGTACATTTAATATTTAAAAAAACATAATAAATAAATTTTCAAGTTATTTTCAGATGGACTATTCATCTACGTAGAATTAAATTGGTCTATTTGAATTTCATTCGAATTTTCTATAAGATTCTATTTACCACATTATTTTATTATTATACAAAAAATTTGTTTTTAAAGTTAAAAAGTAAGGAAAATGTAAAATTTATGTCTATTATAAAACTGGGGAAAATTTAAAATCTATAACGTACACTTTATTTAATCAAGACAGACCTATAAAACAGTATTTGAATTTATATTTAACATGGGCACCAGTAACTTTATTAATAAATAACAGTAAAAAAATTATTTTTACAATAAATAAAAATAAAATTTTTAAAAATATTTTCATTGCATTATTTATATTCAAATAAGTGTTTTGGAAAACCAAAACTTACCACAAACGGTTAATTTTTGCTTGCTTTATTCAAAATCTTACTTAAATCGGTTCTTTCTCTACTACCTTAATAACATTTTCAAGATTTTCAATACTCGTAAATGGGGCATTATTTTTAAGTGATATCGTTTAAAAATCAACAGTATTCGGAATATTTTCGAATTCCTATATATTATAGTACTATTGGTCCTTAAGTCATGATGAATAACTCAGCTTGGACTTCTTCGAGTTTAAAAAAAATATGGGTGTTTTAAGAAGCTCTTTTCGTGCGTTTTAGGGTGATTATATTAAAATTTGTTCAATAAAAATGTAGCCTTGATTTAAAAAAGTTAAAGATTTAAATCTATCTTTTACTAATTCCGACATAATCGATTTCTTTTTAAATAGTCTGGTGGGTGCTGTTGTGAGAATTTTGCTATGAGTATACTCAATACAATATACATTTTAATTATAATCGTCTGCAGTTAAGTCATAAAAATAAGTTTTCAGAGTTTACCAATCACCAATAACTTTGTGTAATGTTATGTTAGTGTTTTTCGTATGAAATTTCTGTTGTTAATAAAGAACTCATTAAACTTCCAAAAATATTTAGAATATGTCGACAATAATAAGGTATAGATTTAATGCTTTCAGAATGATTCATTTTCATAAAAAGAGGTATCTCTATTAGAACCTGAAATATATTTTTTACAACAATAATAAGTTATGTTCATATTTTTCATCGTTCTTAATAATTTTTACCGAAAATGCAACGGTTTAATTGCCTATACATTGTAAAGAAATTACATGCATTAATTCTGAATTTAACCCACCAATTTCCATGAGTTTTCAAAAATATTGTTCTTGCTCTTTTATTATTTTTAAGGTAATAGATACCATCAACATAGCAGGCATAGCATATAGCATGCATGTTTGTTTTCTAGTTATCAATAAATATAAACATGCCCTTACAATTAATACTAGTGATTTAACAAATCAACAATAAGTTGATAATTTAAACTAAACTTCCAATTAAAAACGAACTAAGAATATCATTAGGCCCTGTATCATGCTCTATTAAATATTATTAAATATATAAGCTAAGTTTGGTCTGAGGGATAAAGATTGTCTGAAGTTGGAAGCCAATTTCTAAAACTTTATGGGATCTCCTCTGGTCTGATCCTTTTATGTTTGGTCAACAACAATCCAATATCGACCAATCTCTCTTCAAACATACTACAATTAAGACTTTACCGTTCGAATTCAGAATTGTAAAAACGAACGTGCCTTCAGCTAATTATGTTACAAATTATATAATTATAATGAATCCATGAATAACCAGGTGAGAAAGTTATATAAAGTTTATGTATAGTGGGCAATAGGGCGGCTCAAAAACGTTTCTTTTTTTTAGAGGTCAACGACCCACCCATAGCATTCCAAATCCGAATTAAGAAATTCCATAATTTTTATTTTTTTATTTTTTTATTTTAACAGGTGCCGGTCTTAACTTGAAGTTTCCCATGTAAAATGCATGGGGAAAATCACTTTTTTGAGTTTTTGGAATAATTTTTTAGGGTTTAAAAAAAGGTGACGTGAAAGTATAGGGGCTTGTAGAGAATTATCCAATGAAGAATTTCGTATATCAGACATATGGATTTGACACCCCTAATACACCCCCACGAGTACCTGAAAACTACCCTTAAAACCAAAAATGTCATTTCTTAATGAAATCGACCTTTTGAGCACTGTATTCTGGTATTTTTTTACTTAAAATTGTTAATATCGGTCTAGTGAAATATATACTATCATTTATTAATTAATTTTTAATTATTTTTAATTGTTTAATCAAATGGAATTTGTGTAGATAATTTTATTTTGGAAAATTCGCTTTTTTCCTAAAAATGATTACTATTGGTCTAGTGAAATATTTATTAACATTAGTACATTAAGTTTCAATTATTTAAACAAATAGAGTTTGCTTAAATAATTTCGTTTCAAATTTTGTTTAAATAAAAATTATTATTGTGGGACTTGCGGAATATTTAGCAATATTAGTTCATTAATTTTTAATTATGTAAACAAATTATCAATTGAACAGTGTTACTAGTTAAAAATTAAATATAATATTATTGTTTTAATAATTGTAAAAATATTTGAAAATAAATTTATGTCACTTAACGGCAAAAACCGCTAGTTCAACGCATTTTTGAATAAAAAAATATTTTACACTAATGGGATTTGTTTAAACAATTAAAAATTAAATAACTAATGTTAATAGATATTCCACTAGACCAAAAATATTAATTCTTAAGGAAAAAAACGAATTTTCAAAAAAAATTATTTTAACAAATTGCATTGGTTTGAATAATTAAAAATAAATAAAACAATCTTAAAAAATATTCCACTAAACTCATAGCACTAATTTTTAGGGGAAAAACGAATTTTTAAAAAAATTCTTCAAACAAATGGAATTTGTTTAAATAATGAAAAATAGTTAATCAATGATAATAAATATTCCACTAAACCAATATTAATAATTTTAGGTAAACAAAAGATCAGAATATAGTGTTTAAAAGGTCAATTTTATGAAGAATTGACATTTTTGATTTTAAGGGTAGTTTTTAGGTAATCACCAGGGTATGTTAGGGGTGTCAAACCCATATGTCTGATACATGAAATTCTTCGTTGAATAATACTCTCCAGGTTCCCATACTTTCCCGACATATTTTTTCAAATCCTAAAAAATTATTCTAAAAAATGAAAAAAGTGAAAATTTTGACATCCATTTTTGGACCACCCTAGTGGACAATGTGGACAAAACAATATATATTTTTTTATTAATTTTTCCTGTATAATAAAATGAAAAATATTAGTATATATATATATATATATATATATATATGTGTGTGTGTGTGTAACTTCTTCACCTAGAATAATCCAATTTTGAATTTTGATTTTGTCTATGCGATGTATCTTTTAATCAAATTAACGTAGGCTAAAATTCTCTGAAAATAGGGAAGTAGGAGGATTTTTATGAAAAATAGGAGAATAATATGAGGATTTTATCTTTTCAGTGAAATTAACGTAAATGCCATATTTCATTCAATATGAAACACTTTAAATTTCTATTATTTAAAACTTTTCTACCAAGGATATGAATTTTCAAACTTTATTCCCAGCCAAGAAAGGTGCCTTTTCTAACATATGTCTAACCAATAAGTAGTCGGATCTTTTAACAAAAAGATTAAAGTTAAAACAAAGCAGTTGATTTTGTAATCAAAGTTAATGAATTCTTAAGAACTCAGTTGAAATATGACTTTTTTATGATAAAAGGTAAATTTTTTACGTGAAAAAGAATTTTGAGCCAGTTGAATTAAATTTAAAAAAAACGAATTTAGAACAGAACAGTTAAATTTGTGCAAAACACGACTTAATCAAATAGGTTAAATTTTCAACCTGAAAGGATGCATTTTCAACCAAATGGTCGAATTATTTAACGAACGAGATTAAAGTTCAACCAAAATCAGTTTACTTTTCAAGACAAAAATACCAATTTTTTAGATGACAATTGAAAAATGACTGTTCTGCCAACAGAAGATTTTCAATTATTACATTTAAGCGAAAACAAATCGAAAATTTATTAAAATAATTGAATAATAAACGACAAAGATGAATCTTTTACATATACATTAATTTTTTAACCGGAAAGAACCGAATAGTTAAATATTCAAGAAATAATATATTAATCTAAAAAAAGTTAAATTTCCTATTAGAAAATTAATTTTTCTCAGAGAAAATTAATATTCTATCGAAAAAGATCAATTTTCTACTATTAAAGATGGATTGCCTATCTAAATACAAAATTTCAACCAGCTGAATTAAACAAAAGAAAATAGTTCACAAAAAAATAGAAAACATTTAAATTTTGAAATAATCCATACAATACCTTGCGACTGTTTGAAATGCAAAACTATGAAGTATAAAATTTTAATAATTTCAAAGTTTCTACAAAAACGTAGTAAATTACTTTTAGATTTTCAATTGAACTTCCGTCCCAGGAAATTTTTATTTTTTAAAAAGCTATAAGAACTGATAACCATGAGAACTGAGACCGTGAATGTAATAAAATATTATATTTTTGAATGTTTTTCTCTCACTCTATATATTTGAGCTCAAATGAAAGAAATAAAAGATTTCTAACTTTTCAGAAAAATAGACTGTGAATCTAGAGTATACATGTAAACATAAATTCAAGGGGCAAATTTTCTCCATTTCTAATATATGTATATAAATCTCAGAAAAATAAATTTGTGCTAAAATTATAAATAAAATGTAGGTAACTTTGCTTACGTCTGAGATCTAACTTTAAGCACAGTTTTAATTTATTAATTCAAAATACGATATTTGAGTACAACTATGCATATTTTCAGTTCTGTAATGTTAAAATTTAGTTATCCTTTAAGAAAATTTGAAATATTTTATGCAGTAACCTGAATTTTCGCTTTAACATCAAAATAAGTTAAAAACCTTCTTATTTCAAAAGTTTTAAAGACACTTCTCATACTATCTTCAGATGTTTTAATTGAATTATTTAAGAGCACAAAATGCTTTTTTTATATCTACTTTACTAGAACTAAAAAAATCTTATTAAAATTAGACTTTTTGTGAATATCCAATTTTTTTATAGTCTGTAGATGAAAAAAATGTTTACAGAACCTTTAAAATTTATGTTGAAAATATGATTTTCTAAGCAGCTAAAAAATCCAATTTCGTGAAAATTTTAAAATCTAAAGCTCTTGGGGTTTAAATTATGACAAAAGTTTAACATTACATTTTTTCTAATTCTGCAATTGAAAAATATAGAATCTTCTTGTAGAAACTTATATAAGTCAAAGACATCAGTCAGCGGAATGCGACCGGTAAGTGACACAATGGATAAATTTATTTATTTATTGACAAAGGATCCCGCCAAGAAAACATGGGACAAATGTCTTTCGGTGGATTCGGTTAAAACTTGGCGATTTTGTAGGTCATAAGGGCCCAATGAAATATCCATAAAAAAATGTCCAAAAATGGGCAGTTTTAACGCTATACGGTGCCAAGCGCTCAAAATCAGAGTATAAGATATATTCGTATAGCATTGAAAGCAAAAACGATGACATAATCAGTGTCACGCTTTAAAATGTGGCGGTAATGTCAATCATAAGAATCGCCCTCCTTTCACAACGATCGAACGCAAAGCGTTCAATATTTGAAAATAACTGCAACACTCACTGTTTAAGGGCAGCGACGGTAATGAAATAAGGTCAAGATCAAGTGCGGACGTTGCGAGAAGTGGACAATATGTATGATTGGCACAAACGCTCTTCATAATGATCTTATTTTAGAAGCGTTGCTGCTCTGAAACTGTGAGTGTTGAACTTAATTCCAATTATTGAACTCTTTGCGTTCGGAAGTTGCGAAAAGCGGGGGATTTATATAATTGGCATTACGTCCAATCACACAGAGCTCACTTGGCATGCTTCCTCCACTCAAAATGTATCAGTTATGATAAAACCTTGCAAGCATCGCGCTCCGCCGTTGCGAGAAGAGGAAGATATATATGATTGAGACAATCGCACAAGATTATGACCTTATTTCGAAAAAATTGCTGCCCAGAGACAGTAAGTATCGTAATTGAATCTTAATGTTGAACGCTTAGCGTTCGACCCTTGCGAGAAGAGGTAGATATATATGATTGAGACAATTGCACATAATTAAGACCTCATGTTAGAACCGGTGCTGCCCTCAAATAATGAGTGTTGCAGTTAATTCGCAATATTGAGCGCTTCACGTTCGACCATTGTTAGCAGTGGGCGATATATATATGATTGGCATTGCCGCACTTCATACCGATCTTTATTTACCACCGTTGCTCCCCCGAAACAGTGAATGTTGCAGCTGGTTAGAAATATTGAACGCCTTGCGTTCGGCCGTTACAAGGTGCACGCTTGGTGAGACGAACGTAATGTTAACCGCACATTTTAATGCGTGATACTGATTTTATCGTCTTTTTGGCTTTTAATCCTATACGGATACCTCTTATGCTCTGATTTTAAGCGCTTGGCGCCGTATAGCGTTAAAACTGTAATTTTTTCTAGATATTTCATTGGGCCCTTATAACCTACAAAATTATCATCCTATAACCAAATCCACCCAAAGACATTTTCCCATGCAATCTGTGTGGGGTTCTTTAATTGAAATCAAAATGTAAGTGAACGCTTCGTAAAATGTAGCATGCTTCAATATTAAATTGCATGTAAATATGACCGGTAAATAATTTTCAATGCAGTTTATAAAAAATATTCAAAAGCCGGTGGTTCTATCTAGACCAACAAAGCAGCATTTGTGGGAAGTTTTCTTCTTCTTTTTCAATTCAAAGAAAAGTGCTGCTGAAAGTCATCGATTGCTTTTGCAAAATTTCAGGGATTATACTCCATCGATTAAAACGTGTGAGCAATGGTTTCGAAAATGCAAAAGTGGCGATTTCGACACGGAGGAGTAAGAATGTCCAGGCTATCCGAAAATGGTCAAAGATAAGGAATTAAAGACGTTACTTGTTGATGACCCATGTCAAATGCAAGATGAGATTGTAGAATCTTTGGGAGTTGATCTTCCAACCATTTCCGTAAGAACTGAAGCCAAGTGACGCGGCACCATATTGTGACCATAGAGTCTCTATGATTGTGACTGGCGATGGGAAGTTGATTCGCTATGATATCTCTAAGCGTGGGAAATCGTGATTTAAGTCCAGTTGCGGGCTGGGTACCCAGGGGCGCGGCCGGGAACCCAATTCTGGGGGCGACTACTGCTCTGTATTTAGCGGGATCAGCAGGGTGTAGCCGGTAGCGTACTATGAGCTGCTTAAACCTAAAGAAACCATCACGAGCGACTTTTATGGCAGACAGCTTAAGCGATTGAGCCGAGCATTAAAGGAAAAACGGCTGCACTATAAGCACAGACACGATAATGTGTCAAAACATGAAGCAAAACAGCCAGAAAGATGGCAGAAAGTAGTGGCTAGCGATAGACAAGATTTTGAATGATCAACTGGTAACCAACTTTTTTAAATAAACCCGCAATTTTACAAAAAAAATCCCTCAAAACTAATGCACGCTCCCAATATATTTTAAGAGAATATTATATTCTATCTTTTTTAAAGATTGCAGTTGAAAAAAGTCTTTCAATTTCGGTTTTATTGATTATTGTTATTATTAGTATTATTATTGAATCTCTCGTTTAGATAATCTTACATTTTTTATAAACATGAAGTCGTCGGAGTTTTCATTTGCAACGGCAAAACGACAAATTTATCACATAATGAACGCGGGTTTCGCGACAGCAATGGTTTCGAAATTGTTTCGGAATATTAATCAAAAATAACGCAATGTACTTTTTATTAATTAGCTTATGCATGAATATAATGCATAAATACCTTTTAAAACGATCTTTGAATGTCTTTTGGGAAAAACAAGTAAGTATCAGTTCTACACAAAATTAATAAAACGGCTTTACTGCAGGAAGATACAATATGTATAAGCCTTATTATATAAAATATATTTATTCTGTCTACTGAATAGAGTTTCTACTGATGTTCAGTGAACAAAACAAATGTCATTTGCATGTTACTGCTTTTGTGACATTTTTAAAGGATTTTAACATTATGAGCTCAAAATAAATCCATGTTAATCATCTTTGTAAACGCGTAGAACATTGGACTTTATTCCTTCATTCAAGTATTCAAATAACGTTTATTTTATTGTTAATTTATGTCAGGTTGCTTGGTTTGCAAGGACAGAAAAACGAGAATCACATAAGTCTGCATTTTGTTACAATGTTGTATTGAAATATCTAACACACCACTTTAAAAAAACATTACACAAATTAATATACAAGACACGATTTCGTAAAAAAAATGAACACCTTTTGGAATAAACATTTTATCGAAAGCAATCGAGTATTCGGTTCTGAATTATTAGGCCGAACGGTTAAATAGTTTTGACTTTAAGTACAAAATCAATGTCTTTATTGAATAAAATATTCAGGAAAATTGGTTATTATTTATTTTCACGATTATTTCCCTTGTAAGTCGTAGGAATTCAGAAAGATTTTTTTTCGGGATATTTAGTACTTTAAAAAAATGTAATTGTTCAAACAATTTTTCGCCGTAATTAATAAAGAAATATTATTTACTGCAACTCATCACACAATGAACGAATAGTCAAAATATTTTTTTTAAAGATATTTAGCACACGGCAACAAATTGTCTTGAATCTTTTAATCGCTAAATAAATCGATTCTGCACATAAAGTTAAAAATATACTCAATTGATAAATATCTTAAAAGAAAGTACATTGACCAATCGTTGATCGTGTGGTAAATTGCAGTAAAAAATATTTTTTTACTATATACGGGGAAAAAATTGTTTATGCAAATGATTTTTTGAAAGTACTAAATATCCTGAAGATCCTGAAAATCCTTTCAGAATTTCGACGACTGACAGGGGCAAAAAATTGTGGAAATAAATAATAACTGTTTAAACAAGTCAGACTAATTTCCCTAAAGACTTCCCTTCTTCCTGCACACGTTAACCAATTAGCCTGAATCTTTTATTCACTAAATAAATTGATTATAATATTTTGTTGCTGTAGTTTGATGCTAGGATTACGTCATAGACATAATTCACAACTAGTTTAACTTGCCTGTCATCTTCATAAATATACATCTGAGATTAGTCGTCTCACATTTAATTTTTTTAGATGTAGGTCAAGTTTCTTAAACTACTGGCGTTCTGATTGTTTTAGTCCGTAAATAGATTTTTATAACAATCATACTTTATTTCTATAATTTTCTTAAAATTTGACCTTGCCCTCTTTCATAACGTTTTTTGGTTCTTCTGGGATTTTCATATAATCTTTTCTTCGATTTCACCGTTTAATTAGGCATAAGCGAAATCCAATTTATGCACTTCCGTTTGTACTTTTGCTATTAAAGCCATCACAAAAAGAATTGAGTCAGAACTGCTTACTGGTGCAAAACTTTTTGGAAATCGACATCAGGTTCTTTCCCAAATCCCTTTGCTACAATTCTAGCTTTCCTCCGTTCGATTCATCCATGTTTGTTTTGCTTTCCATTAGACGTTCGAATTCAGAATACGTGCCGTTCTTTCTTTCCATTCACTGGCTACTGGCGTTGAAAATGCTTCTTAGGCTATTTTTGGATCTATATCTTGGAACAAACCGGCAAATTCGGCAGCATCCAAAATTCGTCTTCGTCGTTTTTTGATACATGTATTTCTTAAGGTACAGCTTCCTTACCTGTATTTACTTCATTAGGATCAAATTCTTCTCGTTTAGCGGGTACCATGTGTCACTGCTTTCTTGGAAAACCTTTCCTTTCTTTGTAAATTTTTCTGGGGCTTCCTCTGCCAATTTCTGGTGCTTCAAGTGTAGTTTGTAGATTTATCGCTAGAGAAAGATTCTTATCTTGATTTGATTCAAATGCTGAGCTTGATTAGGTTTCTTCTTCTTGGTTATCTTCCTCATGATTCTGTTCTCCAAGTTCAGGATATTTTTACTGGCAATGAATAAAAATTTAACTTCATTCCTGGAATTTTTGTCTCCTACAGTGCTTAAATTTTGTAATTTAAATATTCTCTTTACTGATCGCTGACAAAGCTTAACATCAATAGAACTTTTATCTTCTGTACTTGACTACACAGAGAAATGCTGATTTTCTGTGTGAATGTAATTTATAAAACTTGCATCTCGACTTCGATGTATTATCCTTGTTTTCCCATTCCAGAATCTCCCGGTTTTCGATCCCGTCGAGTATCCTGCTAAAATACATATTATTGTTTTTTTAAATCAAGTTTTCCTTCTTTGTCTTATCCAGCGTATATGCTTTGAAACCAAAAGTTTGGAAGTATTTTACGGTAGGTAATTTTGGAGTCAAAGCCTGATAAGGAATTTCACCATCAGGAGTTCGAGATGGGCATCTGCTTAAAATGTATGCTGCGATTGCGATAACTTCTATCACAAAAATCTTGGAAAATCGCGACCTGAGTAGCATACATCGAACCACTTGTACGAGTGCCCTATAACTGTGTTCAGCTACACCGTTTTTTCAAGTGCATATTTAGCTGTGAGTTGATGTTTAATACCTTCTGAATTTAAACAATCTTCTAGTTTCTTAGATCAATACTCTTTTTCTTTGTCTGATATGATGATCTTGATTTTTGATATTTCTTTTAGTATAGCTTGCTACATAATTATTAAATTCTTTAAATTTTCCATAGATTTCACTTTTATGTTTTAGAAAACTAACTTTACAAAATCTTGTTACATCATCAAAAAAAAAATTGCAAATTAATTAATGCCAAAATTTTGCCCACTTCCCGATGCTTCCTCCGGGAAAGATGACTGTGCTTTCTTACCTTGAATACCAATTTCACACGTCGGCAAATTTTCGTAGCCTTTAATATTTATTTTAGAAACCTTTCGGTGGCGAATTATGCACGGTGACCCATTTTAATCAATAAACCCAAATATTTTCTAAACATTTGACTGTACCGTAAATTTTGACCTAGACGTCAATTTGCAAGGTCAAATGGAGGCAAGACCCTTTTCTTAAATTAGAACCCCTATTTTTGCCTGGGGATATAAAAAGAACGAAAAACTTCACGTAAAAAATGACCTGTGGAAAAATGGTTATTGTGGCCTTGGAAAGGTAAAAAATTAAGGTCAAATGTCTTAGAAACGACCAGATGCCCCTTTTCTGAATTGTATTAGTTTTTCGGGGTAAACAAACGTTAAAGATGCTTCACAAAAGTCTATGAACTGTTGAGGTGTACATCACCTTGACCATCATGACCTCCAGGTCAATTTTCAAGGTCACTTGAAGGTCAAGAAGATTTTCCTTAAATTGAACTCTGTGCCCGGATGAATTTTTTTGTGGGCTTTAAGCTGTGGATTGTTATCACCACCCCACCCCCCGAACACACCCAAACATTAACAATTATTTCGAATATGATGTAAAGACTGTGACTATCTAGTTACGAAAGTGACAATCCTGACAATGTCACTTCTCTGTGACTAGTTACAAAAAAAAGACACTTTGTCCTTACTTTACGGGTTTGTGGATCAACATGAACAGCTGCTAGGACAGTTACAGCTCGTGTATAATTTTCGTTCTACTCATGATGTCAGTGTTCGCGAACAAGAATACCATTCCGAGCTCTTTCAGTCAAAGTAGCTATTGTTGAATTAGTAGGATGTCTTCTGTCTCGAAACCGTTCAGCGTAAAGTCTTGATGCATCGGCGTAGTTAACGTGACATTCTCCTAAAATTAGTATCATATCAACGATTTTAGTAGGTAAGTAATAACCCATATTGCGAAATTTATCTGGAAACTATCGAAATATCACGAAAATTGACAATACCTATTTTTTTCTAATTTTCAATTATTCAAATTACGAATATAAAATCAGCAGCATTAGGTATTTTCACTTCAACCATCAGCTTACTTCACATGGGTGAAAGCCCTTGGGGGGGGGGGATGTACCAAATGCTTAGGACAAACCTTTATTTTTAATATCTTAAAAAATAAAAACTATTTTTTAAATACACTTACATATATAGATAGTTTTTACTTGGGCAAAAATTGACCGAATTCCATGCATTTGGCCCTTTGTTTTCTCCCTCAACAATCAACGAAGTGATAGTTAGCTGGTGGTTGCAGTGAAAATACCTAATTTAGAATTTTGAAATAATACATTTTTCCTGCATGAAGCTCCGAACAAGATTATTATTTCAATAAGCAAAGAAGCTTAACACCAAATGGTAAAGAGGCCGGAAAGAAGCATCAATATCAGGAAAACAAGTGCCTCGCGATAGAGTGTGAATTTAGTCAACAACTCTAATGAAAAACGAAGGCCTGTTACTACACTGCGATCGGCCAGGACGTACATAAATCCTTTTAAGCTGAATTATTTTAACTTTGGTACGAAGAAATTTCGCAATAGGGTTGATTAGTTACCTACTTAAATCGTTGATATGATACTTATTTTAGGGGAATGTCACGTAAACTACGCCGCTGCATCAATCATGAGTACAACGAAAATGATATATGAGCTGTAACTGTTCTAGCAGATGTTCATGTTGATCCACAAATCAGTATAGTAAGGAAAAAGTATCTTTCTTTTATAACTAGTCACAGAGAAGTGACATTGTCAAGATTGTCACTTTCATAACTACATAGTAACAGTCTTTACATCTTATCCGTAATGATTGTTACTGTCTGGGTGTGTTTGAAGTCTGCAAAAAAAATCTTTCGGACACAGAGTTCAATCTAAAAAAAATCGTTTTGACCTTCATGTGACCTTGAAACTTGACCTGAAGGTCATGATGGTCAAGGTGATGTATAGACTTTTGAGAAGCATTTTGAACATTTGCTTACGCCAAAAAACCAAGACAATTCAGAAAAAGGGCATCTAATCGTTTCTCAGACATTTGACCTTCATTTTTTACCTTTGCAAGGTCACAAAAATCATTTTTTCACACGTCCTTTTTGACGTAAAATTTGTCGCTCTTTTTAAATTCACAGTCAAAAATAGGGTTTCTCATTTAAGAAAAGGGTCTTACCTCCATTTGAACTTGAAAATTCACGTCTAGGTCAAAATTGAAGGTACAGTCAAATGTCCCTCTCGGTCCTGGTCAACCTTTATTCGAACCATTTCTTCGTAGATAAAGTATTTTAAACGATATTAGGGATTATAGATTAAAATGGGTCATCGTGTATATGTCAGATCAATTTTACTAAGATGTCTGAATTTTTCTAATCAATCTTGAAAAGATGCAGCTTTTGATCCAGCTATGTAAATTTAAAAAAATTTTCTTCTAGAAAATTTAAATAACCATCTTTTCTTGCTCTAAATATTTTTTCCATCTTTTGGATCAATTATGGCAGCTTTTTTCTTCCGGAAAGCTACTTTAAAACCATGATCGGTGATCGGTTCTTGTTTATAAATATGATAAGTATCACCGAAATTTACGTTAGCATATTTTGAAAATTAACTACAGTTTCTTCTTTATTATCTGAAGTTTAACATGACCGATACCTTCGATAATTGTTGAGTTGTGAATTTCTGCATTGACAGTTTTGTCAATGTTTTCATTTTCTTCGCATTTCAAATCATTGGAGCACATGTGAGGTGTACACCAAAATACTTTCCTTTTTGCGAATTGAGATACCAACATGGCTTCTGCCGAATTTTCTTCGTGGTAGTTTCTTCGATCGTCATATTCCTCCTGAATCTTGATTTTTAATGCTTCTGAAGTTGGTAATATTCCACGTGACTCAATTGCAATGTTAAGGGATTCATAAGTATCTGGTATACTGTAAAATAATAATACAGATATCAACTCTTTATTTATTTTTACGTCCATATCTTCTTGTTTATTTGCAGCATAAAGGAACTACTACTTATTTCATGATGAATTAATTTCCTTCAAAGCATTGCCTCACGTGTTGGTCCATGAGAGCTCGTCTAAAAATTGTATGACTTATTATTATAATACTTCTAGAATAAAGGTTTTTACCGTACGTTATACAAAGGTGTGTGCAGAATCTCAACCTATTTGGAAATGTCCTGAGTTGAAGTTTTCACTTTTTGAAATTCTTTCAACCTTTCTCGGAATAACTTGCGCTTTTTAAAGGTCTTCTAGACCCATAACCGATTTGGACACTTAACCTTATACATAAGAAGGATTCATTTAAGTATTTTAAAATAATATTCATTTTTGTTACAAACTTTTGTCACGTTGCTTGGTTTTCAAAGACTGGGAAATTAAAGTAATGATACTTGAGAACTACGTAAGTCTAAATTTGTTTAGATTGTTAAATTTAAAAAGAAAATTTATGTCTAAGGATGGCAAGTGAATATCGTCTGCAAAAGACAGCATGTTGAGAGAAATCAAAGAAAGAAAAGAAATCAAAAACTTGACAATACCATATTACAATTATTAAACGTAGTTAATCCCAAAAATATCATATCTGCCAATTATTTTTAATTTATTCCTTATCAAAATAAAATCTGTTAAATATGAGTAAATTTCATCCCGTTGCTTGGCCCTAATAATCATTTTTCAAATTTAAGGCATTATATATTTCAAAAGAAATCTTGTGATCTAAGTATCAAATACAAGCATTTTTCAGAAATAATTACAGGATTACAAAACCGGTTTTCGGTCGGATAGCCCCGGTTTTGGCTGGGCGCTGGTCGGGGAAACTGACCGAAATCCGGCTAAAACCGCCACGGTGAACTGATTTACCAGTTTTATTATTTTCTAAAACACGTGGTGATTTTAGCTTCGAAACGCAGAAAGTGAAAAATGTACACACAACTACTTTAATTTAAAATAACAATTATCCGCGCACTAATTGGGGTTTGGCAAATTGAAGGCTGAGATAAGGTTGATTTTCATTATGGATCACAATTTTACTTGCGAACTTCGAAGAAACAACCAAAAATGAATGCAATGCGGATCATCGTTCGAGCCTGAGTGTCTATGCAGACGCCAGACGCCAGACGCAGAAGACGCCATACATGGCGGAAAATTTGAAAGTGTACAGACTAAAGATTGTCTGAAAATAGATAAAATTAATAAAATTCTAACATTTCTGCTGTTGCACATAGTAGAACGATAACAGTTTTATTTCATAAGTTAAAACATTGGAAAGAATGTAATGTTTTTTGAAAAGAATTTAAATAAGCTAATTTCTATTTTACTGATATATAATAAATGTTTAAATTACGCTTTTGAAATAATAATTCGTCAAGCATCCATAATTATGTCGTTAATAATGTAAAGGCTCTTAAAAAATGTGAAATTTCAACACAAAAATTATCCTGATCAGTGCCTGGTCGGCTACCGACCATGATATCTAACCAGGGTTGGCCCAGCCAGTAACCGACTGGCTGCTGACAAGGTGATTCGAGAAAAATGTAGCCCGATTGGCTCCCGACCACTTTCTGTCCATGAAACCCAATCAGGGTAGCCCGGCCGGGATCCGACCAGAAACCTTGTTGTAGTAGGGCTAAACGGGGAAATTTCTGCACGGGAATTAGAATCACAGATTTAATGTCCACGAGTTTTTATAATTCAGTAACCCAACAGTTTTTCATTAATTTTATGGCTTAAAAGTTTAATTTCTACATTTATATTGATTACTAGTTGAAGATTATTAAATACACATTAAGGGGTGAAAAATTAATTACTTCTATATTGTCTTATTTTAGCAATATAAACAATTTAGAAGCCATTTAGGTGACTACATAAAAAATAATAAGAAAAACATTTATTTATCACCTACAAAACATTCAATTGATAGGTTAATCTCAACAAAATATATTCGTTAAAACAAAAAAATTATATTACAATACATTGTCATGCCGTAACAAAAAAGTTATTTGCAACAAACGAAGTAAGTTGAAAAAAGAAAAGAAATCGATTTATAAACATCAAATCTTAATGTATGATCATAAAAATATTGAACTGTTCATGTTTTATTAAAATTAATTGCTATGATATTACATTTTTATGAAAAAATATGACGAAAATTAGAATTATTAGGATAGGTAAGACCCGTGAAATTTCATAAAATCTATTGAGATTTTCAAAATACCTGGTAAATTTATTAAAATACTTTGTGAGTGTTTAGAACCTCTTAAATGCATTGAAATTCTTGGAACTATAATAAAATCCGATAAAAACCTTTTGAAATATCCTTAAATCTCATATGTCCCATGTATCATCGTACCATATATTCCGAAATTCTCCAGAAAATTATTTCGTATTACTTTCGAAAAATAAGGTTTTTAAGAATTTTGAAAGTTTTTAAGAGAATAAAAATTTTTTTTTTAGATTCATAGAAAATTTGAAATAATTTCTTATTTTAAAAATAAAGTTTAAAAGGAAATTGAAACAGATTTTAGAAAATTTCAAAATATTTCATAAAATTTCGAAAAAGAATGTAGAAACCTTAAAAACTTGTTTACAAAATGTGTAGATACTTTTTCGGCATATATGAAATCTTCCAAATAATTCTCAATTTTCTCAATATTCTTAGGAAAATTATGTTGATATAATTTTGAAGGAAAATAAACAAATAAATTTAAAAAAGTAAATAGTTATTTGAAGCTGTTATTTTGGATTAACCATTTTTCCCCAATGCAATCGAAAAAACGCAAACGCGAAGCGCGCGATTAATGTTACTTGTGAATATAAAAAGTAAGGTACCACATACGTTCCTTCAATTAGTAGTAGAAATTATTGCCCAGTAGGTTAAATAATATTTCCTGAAAGTTTTATAGTTTAAAAAAATTCTTAAGGATGAATTTTACATCTGAATATCAACTTCATTTGAAAATCGCGTTTTTACATTTTTTTTGGCTTACACAAATAGCGTTGCATGGAACCCTGATAAATAATTTCCTATATTTTACAAAGTGAGATAGTTAAAATAAAAAATTAACAAACAAAAAATGAATAAAAGTAGGAAATTACAAAGTTATATAAAAGGATAGAAAGGGATAGGCCGTGGTAGAAAATGATAGAGAAAAATAGTATATGCACGGAAAATAATCTTTTCATTCTATCACATTATTCTTTAAAACGCTTTTATGCATTTGTGTGACTTTTTCCCTATTTTATTTTTTTTATCCATTTTCACCAATAATATTTTCCATTAGATCCTTTATCCTATTTTACCCTATTTATCTATTTTTATGAATTTCATTATATTTATATAAATCTGACAAAAATAGGGTATTATTTTCTCACCAAAAGAAACAAATTTCCGATTCAAGGTTTTCTATCTTTTGCTGTTCCCGTTGTATTTTATATAGAATGTTATCCTTACCGAATTTTCTAATTAGCTTTTTTAGTACGGAAAATATTTAAATAAAAAGGATAATCTACGATAGTTCTAGAGAAAATGGGAAAGAAGGAATAGTGTAATGGGAGAATAAGATTAATTGGATACTTAGATCGACACAAGAAATATGTGTATAATATAGAAGAATATAATATAATAAAAGAAT
>JAAAKG020145065.1:0-10967 GCA_010014905.2 Druon quercuslanigerum | reverse complement strand
CATTCTTGGAAGACTTAAACCTTTAAAAATTTAAAGCGTTTGAAATTGAGAATTTAAATAAAAAATATTTTACTTGATTAACTGTAAATATAAATTAATTAATTATTTTAAAAATTAAACTATACTTGAAGTATTCAAAACTTAACAATAATTGATTTGTTAAGACGATTCTAAATACTTTCCGGATTAAAAAATTTCCCGAGTTTAGCAATAAAAATTTAACTGGTTCAATTCAAAAGCCTTAGTCGTAAAAAAATGTAAGTAATTTAAAACTCAATTGTTTGAAATCGAAAGCCTTGAATCTTTAAATTGTTAAAGGAGCTGTTAAACTTTGAATGTGACGATTGTATTCGCTCTATTTAACAAATAATTAATTTGCAAGTGAAATTGTTGAATTTTAATGAATAAATAACAATGGAACACTTATTATTTGTAGAACAATTCGAGTAATTTTTAGAGATATGTAAAGGTTTGGAAAAGATTCAAAATTAATTTAAAACTAGAAATGATATCAAATAATTTAAACGAAGTATGTTTCCGGAGAAAATTCGGCTATCCTTACCGAAATTCCAATGCAAACAGCCCTGGCCTAATTTAGAACAAAATGTAGATTTTCGAAAATTTTGAACAATAAATGCATAAGTTGTTTAAAATTTGTGAAAGGCTTCAAAATAATAAAAATATTTTCTTAAGGTTGCTATAAAAATTGAAAATTATTTCTTATTTTGAAAATGTATTTCAAATTCAAATCATTTTGAAAAATATTTAGAAGTTAGGAAAAACCTATAATAATACTAATAATATATTTGATATTATCTAGACTATTTAAAATAAAAAGAATTCAACCTATGATGTGAAAATTGTTCAGTTTCAAAAAATTGAATAGTTCAAGTTTTAATGTTTCTAGCCTAAAATTGGTTAAGATACAATAATTTTGTAATTCTCAAATTTATTGATTGATTTTTCGATTTAGAATATTAAAAATGATAACAATTATTTAATGGAAAAGTATTAGTACTTTCCATTTTATAGGTGTAAGTTATTGAGAAGTTGAATAAAAAAGTTTTTAATTAAAAAACTTTTAAACTTGAATTTTAAAAGTTAAAAATTAAGACTTCCATCCTGAGTGCTTTAGTTTGATATTAAATTTTCATTTATTTAAATTGGCAAATTATTAGCTTTAATTTAATTGACCATGAAAAATGTTTGCAAACTGGGAAAAAGCGGGAAATGATCGGGGATTTTTTTTCTTCGATTAAAACGGCCACCCTGGTTATTCAAAATTGATAATTGTTTTTGTATACAAATTTATATGAAATTTACTTCTCAATTTTAGATTTTTCCAATTAAAAACTTGTTTTCTTGGAAGTTGATTTTTTTTTAATTCACAAAATTTTGAACTGTTTAGAAATTTCATAATTTCGAGTATTTATAAATTTTGAAAGATAAGAGTTTTTGATGTTACTGAATTTAGGATTCCTGAAATTAAAGAAATCTCGGTGTATAACAAAGTTCGCATTCAGGAATTTAAAATTTTGAAAGTTGATCTACCAACAAGGGTTTATAAATTTAATTCAATATCCCCTAAAAATCTTCGAACTCGTTGTGGAATAAATTTTTAAACCTCTAATTCGAGAAGCTTCAAATTCGCCAAATCTGATGTTAGAAATTTTCCCATAAATATTTGCAAATTATGAAAAGTTTTCCAATTTGGAACATTTTCAACTGCAGAATGCTTTTCTCGAATCAGAATTCAGGCCAATTTCGCAGCGGACTTTTAAGTTTTAACGTCCGGAATCCAGAATACGGCTGCGTGAACACTAAGAGTTTTGTTCTTGATTTTTTATCTGGGATTATGTACAACTATTTTAAAATAAAAAACAAAATCTTCTCCTGAGCCTTTTTTAAAAACAAATCCATTTTTAGTTTTGAAGAATCGAAAATTTCGAGTTTTCTTGTAAGCGAAGCGAGATAGAAAAAAATTAAGATAGCATAATTGTTTCTTGGATCAATTACCGCAAAAAAATCATACCAATGCTTTTTAATCTTACTTCGTTTTTTGGAAAAATTTATTTTTAGATTTTTAGCTACAAAAATAGGTTTGCACAGTTTTAAATGAAATAAAAAATTAAAAAAGATAAATGTTATGATTTAATTATAGAATAATCAGCATACTGAATTTCCTGTTATATTTTTTCGAAAGGGGTGATTACAAGGTGTTGCAAAGAATTGCACGGGATTGCATAAGATTGTTTTTCGAAAAATCAAGTTAAAAAAATGATGTGAGATTAAAGATTAGTAAGTTGGACTTTTTGTAGAAATTATTCCAAGGAATAATGTTCCTGTTTTTACTTTTTTTCATTTCCCGCTTTGTTTTCAAGAGAAACTGGAAATTAATTTCCATTTTATCGAATTAAAATAGATTTAAAAAAAGTCTTTGGCGAAGTTATTATTTTTGATCTTGAAACAGTTTGAGGAAATCGTTCGGGAATTTCATGGGAAAAATTAACTAGACACTCTAAAAATCAAGAAAAAAATTATTGGTGTTCGAACCTATGGGTTGAAGTCATTTTAACCAAACCATGAGTCAGGATATGAACATTGGAATATCCCCATTTCGCACAGCCCTTGAAAATTTGCGAAAAACAAATTCGCAAACACGTAATTGTGTTGAATTCATAAAAAAATAATTCCAAAATCCGATGTTAAAATATGTGGTTTTTTCTATTATTATTATTGTTTATAATTTCTTAGTTTCTTTATTGGAATAAGTGAACAAGAAAAACCGATAATTCATTTGTCTGTTTGTTTATAATCTAACTGTAAGAGAGTCAACCGAAATTTGATAAAACTATTAAAATGTGTCTCTCTTTAGAATCGGGTGGTCCAAAAATTCAACTTTTGATTTTTGGTTATCGATCTGTACCAAACTTTTCGTTTTCCGAAAATATTTATATTTTTTTTAAATCGCTAGACATTATTTCGTAGGCGCATGGCGCCTACTTTGAATCGTTTCTATTTTTGGTGATCTGGAAAAGCTCAGCTTTCGAAAAAAATGGAAAAGAGAAGTACTTGTTATTAATTTTTTGAACATCAAGGACTGGTAACTTCTTAAGGAATGATAAAGGAATAGTTTCTACATAATAACTTTTAATTTTGACCTTCCTCCTTGTATTCTGCCCGGAAACCAAATATAAAAATTCAGAAGGTTATATCATATTATATTATATACTTGGAGGTCCAAAATCATAACAGTTGAAACTTTTTTTCTGAATAGAAGGCATGCTCTAAACGATGACAAATTACCACATTAATTACTTTAAAAAAAATATGCACTGGAGTCCCAGTTTACCGGATTCCGATAAACCGGATAAGGGGGTCCAAACGTGTGATAGTGAGGCGCTTGAAAGGTCAGCGTAGTTGCGCACTTTACGATTCGGCACTATAAGAAGCCACAAGCAAGAAGGATATGAAGAACGGTTTGGAGAGTCCCGATTTGCCGTGAAGGCCATTAAGGGTACTTCCGAAGTGCCCGGTAAAGCGGGAGTCTAGGGTATTTTAAGAATTAGACAATTGTGAATAAGTTCAAAAATGTTTAAAAATTGTACTCGTTAAATAAAAAAAATTTATAGCGAAAAATGACGGAGCTCATATGTGTTAATTCTGTGCAAAATCGTCATTTTTAGGTTTTTGGGCTTCGAAAGAAGTGGGTGGTAGGGTCGTTACAATTCAAAGTAATTTAGCGGTCATTATTCCTTGGAGGCTCTCCATTAAATTCTCAAAATCTTCAACAAGCTTCGTTTAATTTTATCCCAGAAACGTAAATCTCACTTTCCGAAAACAAAAATGTTCCCATGTTAATCATATGGGACGTTTCTGGGCATTTACGGCACTTTGGCTCAAAACGCGAAGGGAATTTTCTGTTCCGGAAACCTCCCAAAATGTGTGCTATGATTTTGTTACACCCTAATGTAGACACTCTCGAATTTGCGTCAACTCGAAAAAGGATAAATTTGTATTTCCTGATGAAATCAGAAAGGTAAAAAGTATCAACTGATGGAACAGATAACGAATTTCGATACTCTGACAAAGAGTTGGCTGGTGTTGTATCTATCCACTATCGGGTCGATGCGGTGGAACGAGAAGAGACCTTAGTATTGACTCGCTTTTGCGGCATGAGGGCGGAGTTTTCGACCTTCCCCGAACCCCCAAAGCCCCGTAAAGGTCCTCCGCCACCCTCGGCTGCTCCCGACACCCCCGACCAGTAACAAAACTCTCGCTGAAGTGCGATCCAGCAATGGCGGCAGGACTTGTTGTATTTCGCTTTCGAAGTAAACTCCATTCCCTTCTACCCTCTCGATTTTCATCCCTGGGGTGAGAGAGAAGGAATCACCCAGGAAGTGAGAGTGCCAAAGAGGGATGATCGAGAGAGAGGCACCTCCAACTTAAAAGGAATGAACGGAGAAGCTGTATCGCTCGGGAGCAGCCTTCATTTATTTTATTACATTATCATACCAACTACGCGCTCGATAAGTGGGGCTTTAAAGCGAAGGTTCTCAAACTGTTCTGCAAAAACAAGCTTTATTTACCTAAAGGAACAACTAAAATATTATTACTTTTCACTAGATTTTTTAAAAGTTTATAACATCAATCGCTCGCGTAGTTTTTCAGCTTCATGGGAAATCCATTTTTAATACAAATTTCGAACAACAATTTTGTAAGCTTATTTGTTTTGTGTGTGTAAAATTTTCTGTTCATCATATGTCAAAAACTAACAGAGCTGTGATCATGACACTTGGGCGAACTGTAGCTCCGACTGATATCTAGGTCTGACAGGATTTTAAGCTTGATCAATTGACTTATTGTTGAACTTTATTTAGTCTAAAAAAATGTGTTCTGTTTATATTAGACGAACTTTGTTGATATTAGGAATACTCCAGTACTGTATTTGAAATGTTTGTTCGCGTCTTCGGGACTCGTCGAATGACCTATTGACGAACCTTCTATGACATCTTATTATCTAGAAATATCGCTATATAAACTAAAAAAAATTGCTTATCTTGTCGAGATGAGGAAAACATTTTTAATATTGGGAATACAATAATAATTTATAATGGTATTTTTGTTCGCGTCTTCGAGACACATCGATTGCCCAATTGAAGAACCTTTTACGATCTACCATCATATACTAACATCGTTTTTAAATTTCTCAATAAAATTATTTGCTTTGTTTTTAAGGAGATTTTTTTCAAATTGGGAATATAAGAATATTGTACTTAATTTAATTGTTCGCGTCTTCCAGACGCATGGATTGAGCTATTAACGAACTTTGGACGACCCTTCTTGATCAATCAATAGAAACAAAGAAAGTTTTTTAAAAAAGGTACATTTTTTATAAGAAAACATTTTTTTTTCTTCAATTTGTAATATAACACTACCTCTCTGATTTTCTGAAAATAGGATTTTCGTTAAGACAGAAACATAGGTTTTAAAAACTATTTCGAGAATTTTTTTATTTTGTTAAAGTGAAACGTGCCTCTTTGAGGAAGCAGGTTTATTTGATATATGTGCAGAAGCAAGATTCCAGAAGATGTGTATCGGTATTTTAAATACAAAGCAGTTGAAGTTATACAAAACGCAACGAATTTGTAACAAAATGTTCAATTCTCGGCCTAAAAAGATTAATTTTCAGCTAGTGGAATTTAAAGTGAAAAATACGACATTTTTGACAAGAGACGAATTTTCTATAAAAAAAAGTTGAATTGTTTAACCCGAATGTATGAATTTCCCTTGCAAAAGACTATTTTATACTAAGTAGTTGATTCTTTAACCAAAAAGATGAATTTCATACCAAAAAAGACGAATATTAAATGAAATAGTTACATTTTCAACCAGAGAGATGGACTTTAATCAAGAAAGTTAATTTCAAAGCAAACAGTTGCATTTTTAACTAAAAAAGATTAAATTTCTATCAAAGCAGATAAATTTTGTACGAAATAGTTACATTTTCAACCAAAGAGAGAAATTTTCGAATAAAAGGATGACATTTTCATCAAAAACAAATCATTTTTAGTAAGGTAATAAATGACTTAATTTTTCAATAAAAAAAGATGATTTCTCAACATAAAACTAAACGGTTCCATTTTTAGGCGATAAATATTAAATTAAAAAGAATGAATGACCAAAAAAAAGTTAAATTTCGAATCAAAGAAATAATCTTTTAACTAATATGATGAATCTTAAACTAAACACGTGAATAGTTTACAAAGAAGTTTAACTTTTCACAAAGTAGTTCAATGTTCAACCTAAGAAGATGAATTCTTGAAAAATTTCGCTTTCGTTTTTTCGTGGTTGATTTCCCCAATTTTTCAATTTTTGGAAAAATAAATTCCGTACTTTTAAATAGAATTATTCAACATCAGTCCATACGCGGGTTTTGACATTAACATGGGATTTAAAGTGGAAAAGTCTCAATTTTCAAAAAATTGAAAGAAGAAGAACGAGTTATAAAAATTTTGTTACTTAATGTTATGAATTTTTTACAAAGTAGTTGAATTTGTATACCAAACATTGAATTCATCCAAAAAATAAATTTTCAACAGTATAATGGTAACCAAACAATTGCATTTTTAACTAAGAAAGGTGCCATATTTACCAAAAGAGACGGTTTCTCAAATATCTATGAAACTGACTGGAATAATTCATAAAATTTAAAACAATCTTTAAAAATTTTTTAATTGCCTTAAATTCTTCCAGTTTTTTTGGACGTCTTTCTACATGTTTTAAAATATTTGGAAATATTTTTACATTTTCGTTAACATTTGATTGTTCAAAATGAAAAATCATTTTAAAATTTCCCAGTATTGTTTAAAAAAATTTTTGTTCTCTTGAAATATTTCAAAATTCTTAAAAAGCTTTCTAACTTTGTGTTTAGAAATTATTTTAATCTTTTAAAATAAAATCGTTTAAAATTATTTTTTAATCTTTACAAAAATTCTGACTATCTCTTAAGCTTTATCCAATTTTTTTCTCAAATTGTGTAAATTTGAAAAAATGAAAAATTTGGCTTAAATTTTTTTGTTTATTCTATTTCGAATGTTTAGAAAATTATTTAAAATGTTTTAATATCTTCCAGATTCTTTTTCGACACATTACTAAATCTTCAGTACTTGATATTAATCTCTTAAAATAGAACTTAAATCAATCAAAATTTCCCAGAAATCTTATTGTCGGTACCGTTACTTTCCACTTTTTTAAAGCATTACCGACAGTGCATACATTTCTTAATTAAAATATTCTAATAAGTTTTTGTTTATAATTTTATTCAAAAATAAATTTTGTCATGAAATAAAATTACTCTACACAATAATAAATAAGTAAATAAGTAAATAAGTAAATAAGTAATAAGATGCGTTTTTCAGCCAGCCTCGAGAAAAATGTCTTTAAAAAAGTCGACGCACTTTACATAAACCGTGATGCGAGAGTCTTTTTAACTCTTCGTCAGATCAGGTGGAAGCGTTCCTAGTTTGTAACCGGAAAGTCCAGGCTTAATTCCTGCTGCCAGCATTTAAATCAAGTTAAAATATTCATTTTAACCATGTTTTCGTTTAAAAGAAATTTCTTATAGTATTTTTTGTCAAAAAACATCATTCATTACGCGAATGGCAAAATATGAATGTTATAATAATAATGAGAAGAAGAATAAAGGTCTTTTACTTCTCTTCCATTTTGATATCATTTTATTGTACTATTTGTATATATTTTATTTTTCTCTGATACTAAAATAATAATAAACAAAATGTAAGTGTTCATGTAAGTTGAAGAAAATCAGAGTTTGCTATAAAAAAAGAACTTTTTTGTATTCAAAGTAGTAAAGGTTGAAATCCCCAATTTTGTCATTTTAAAAAATTGATAAAAATTAATATTTTGGGTTTATCTAAATACGTTTGATAGACAATTACAAAGAAAAACAAATTGAAAAAAAGCCAGCAGCGGTCCATGTAACTTTCACGGATTTTCTTAAAGCCATTGTGTTCAAAAATTGACGAAAACCGCATCCTATTTCTTTAGAATATTGCAAGTTTGTTAATGACTGGGAGGAGTATGGATAAAAAAAATTACAAAGGTTTTATGTTTCCTTTATAGATTGGGGGTGTAGAATATTCGTAATATTGATTAATAATAAATAAATACATAGAACTTCATTTAATATGACCTATAAACCCTGATTGCAGGGATCGAAGCATTTTTAGCTTGGATCCAATTTTAAAGGGTTCTCAAGGGTTAGAGTCTAGACTTTGGACCAGACTCTAACGTTTTGCCTACCATAACGCCCGTACCTAAACATTTTAACATTCTTAAGGATTCATTAAATGTTTTATGGGCCCGAGCCCTTTTAATGTTATTAAGAGACCAGTCTGAACCCATGAAAACTTAAGGGCGCAATTCAACCATGTTATAGATTGGAATCTTATAGTTTGCACACTAGTTTTAAGAGTTCCTTAACTTTATTTACTAAAAGATCCAGATCTGAACATTTTAAAGCTATTAAAGGCAAATAGTATTATATGAAGTCATAAATTATCGACCATGTACTCTTTTGCGACTTGTTATTTTTATGCTAAATTTAATTGCCTTAAAAATTATAATATTGTATGAAAATATATTAACTCATCGATCCGTTGAAGTTTGCATTTTTAAAGTAAAAATTGCTGTTTTCGATTATTTTAACAAGATCCCTATTATAGCCAGATGGCGCTTCTATATTCTTGAACGACAGATGTAGAATAAAAAACTGTTAGAAACCGACTTTTCTTATGTAAACATAAAATTTTATTCTGATTTTCAAGAAAAAATGTTATGAATCGCTTCTAAAGAAAAGAATAGTTTTCTTTACCCTTAAATGGTAAGGGTGGTTCACTCGTGCCTCGCCCAAAGCTTCTCCCCTTGCTAGCTTGGAGAGTTTTTATTTGGTTATTTTCTTATATTGTTTAAAAAAATGATCAAATCGGCAGCATAGTGATTGATCCTTATGCTAGTTTAGTTCATGAGATTTTATGAATTTTGCGCAATTTTCTAGAGCACTTTATATCACTTTTTAAAGCGCCGAGCATGAGTGACCCACCTTTACCATTGAAAGGTGCCGAAAATGACGTTACTATTTAAAGGTTAAATTTCGCATTAATTGACGATCGATAATGAAGAAAGAAATAAAAGAAGGAAGAGATCCTTGTCCACAGATTATAAAAGATATTCAGAAAGTTGGTCCCTGGGGATTTAAATGGACTCCCAAGAATTCGATGAATTTGAGAAATAAGGTTTTCATCTACCTGCCATGGATATAAAGCGCAAATCCCAATGAAATTTTTTATCTCCTAGAAGCCTGAGGGTCTGGTGTTTAAGAAATCGCGGTCTCTCCTCACGTACAAGCAGAGATTGCCCGACCATTCACCCTTCAAGAAGAGGGTGGACACTTCATTTCTAATATCCAGATTCGAGAAACAACGGGCAAAGGATCTTAGATTTCCCCTTTTTATTTATTTTGTTCGGATATCTTTCCAAATCCTATTTCTGATAGTATGAAAATTATTTTTCGAAAATAGAACAAATAACTCCCGGTCTTGAACTTAGACAAGAAAATCGAAATGAAAGTTTTCGTGTTTCTTTTTCATTTTGTAGACAAAAAAAAACTTGGAAGAAAAAGGGATTTAATTTTCATTCCGAAAAAGATCAGAAAATTTAATTAATTTTGATAAGAGGATTTGAAGCTGGGATCACTTGAAGATGAATTTCAGCTTCGGATGGTCAGATCGGTCTATCGACTTCATCAAACCCCTTGTGCGCTTCTACTGACTGGTATTATTCCTCTCTCCAAAAACCAATATCTAACTTTACCGTCGACCAGAGCGGAAATTGTATCAAAATTTACTTCAAAAATGAATAATAAAAATCACACGAAGTTTGATTCATGTTCAAATACACAAGATCTTGCTCATGTGAAAGAGTTTTCTCGAAAACTCTAAAATTAATGCAATAGTTTTAATCTAATAATTTTTTACATATGTGCAATAAATACGATTTAGTTTGATTAAAAATAGTATGCTTCACCAATATTCTGTCATTAGGTAGAATACCAGAAGATTTAAGATTTAAAAACTTCCAAAACCGGATGCTACAATTTTAAGCGTTTCCACAATTTATCAAAGAAACGCCGCCTCAGCCTTACTACTAATTACTTTTTCTACTCACTCAATATCCAACTACAATTTCTTCCCTTAAAAATGTATGATTGCTGCAACACATACTCTTTAATGAATTTTAGGGTCAGGAAATTCCAGAAAGTCAAGGAAAGTCAGGAAATGTAAAACTGGTCAAGGTAACAAAATATTTTCCATTTTTTGAGGCATGTTCCGGGCACAATATTAAGAGGTTGAGAGGGTAAAAAAAGTTTTTGGATAAAAATTATTCCTAGAACATTCCTCAAGAAGTGACTAGAGACAGACAAAAAAATAGGGGGATCCAATAGTATTTAATATAGTATTTTTTCCATTAGTGCAATAAATATGATTTAGTTTTATTTCAATAAAATATTTTACGAATATTGTGTCATTTAATATAATATATGAAAATTGAAGTTTAAAGTACATTCAAGATTTAAGATTTGACGATTTTCAAATCTCGACGCTACAATCTTAAACGTTTCAATTTTTCGTTTCAAAATTTATGATTATTACAATACTTACTCTTGAATTAATTGCAGATTTTCTGTAGGTTAGGAAATCCCAAAAAGTCAAGGAAAACCAGAAAATTTAAAACTGGTCAGGGATTTTCAGGAAAAACCTGACAGTGCTAGGGAATTGAGGCGTCGGATGCAAAAAGGAGATATAGAAATATTTTGCTGGAGTGGGGAGGCCCCTGAGCTCCTGAAAATGAAGTCTTGAATTTTAATTTTTAAAATATATATTCTG
>JAAAKG020145064.1:0-10967 GCA_010014905.2 Druon quercuslanigerum | reverse complement strand
CCCTAAATGAGCCCTAAATTATGAAAAAGGTTTCATCTCGATACCTCAATAGTGTTGTGCCAGCTTAACATACCTACGGATTTGCACGTTTCTTCAAATTCTGAATGGCATGATATATACTTTTAGGAGTCACTTTTTTCATTAAAAATTGTATTTTATTAACAATAAATTTAGTTAAAGTTACCCTACTTTAGAAGACTACTGTCACGGTTCGCAATGATTATTTCAAAAATTTACAATACGATTGTAATCTATTGACTTTTCAACTATAAGTATATGTATCTATCTAACCAATTTTTCTCAAACAAATATGAAAAAACATAATTCAACGAATTGTCAGAAAGGAGTAAATTAAGGGAAAATAACTACCAATCCTGCCGGTATTTCCAAAAATTTGCTAAAAATACTTCTCTGCCGTTCAACGGATTTGTACGTTTCTTGAAATCCTAAATCGAATTATATATACTTCTAGGAGTCACTTTTTTCATAAAAAAAATTGTATTTTATTATCAGTAAGCTTAGTCAAAGTTACACTACTTTTCAAGACTAATTTCTCGGCTCGTAATAATTATTTCACAAAATTTACAATATGAGAGCATTCTATTGACTTTTCAGCTACAAGTATAAGCATCTATCTGAACAATTTTTCTCAAACAAATATGAAAAAACAGAATTTAACGAAGTGTCTGCAAGGAGTAAATTTAGCGAAAGTAACTACCAATCCTGCCGGTACTTCCAAAAATTTGCGAAAAATACTTCTCCGACGGTCAACGGTTTTACATGTTTCTTGAAATTCTGAATCGAATGATATACACTTTTAGGAGGCACTTTTTTTAATAAAAATTGAATTCAATAAGTCTGCAAAATTAGGGTAACTTTGCCCAAGTATATTTTCAATATTATAAATTATTTCAATTTCACATATATCCTTTCTACCTAATTGTTTTAAGAATCCAGGCATACCACATAAGCTACAATTAGTAACAATGCTTTTGCACAAAATAGTCAAGACATGAAGAGCTGCGTTCTTTAAAATATCACCTGAGGATTTTTCGGAAGGTTTTAAAATGCACCTCATTCTTGAAAGTCTTGTTTTTTTATGAAAAAAGTGACTCCTAGAAGTATATGTCATTCAATTCAGAATTTCAAGAAACGTGCAAATCCGTTGAACGGCAGAGAAGTATTTTTAGAAAATTTTTGGAAGTATCGGCAGGATTGGTAGTTACTTTCGCTACATTTACTCCTTGCAGATACTTCGTTGAATTCTGTTTTTTCATATTTATTTAAGAAAAATTGGTCAGATAGATACTTAAACTTGTAGCTGAAAAGTCAATAGAATGCTCTCATATTGTAAATTTGTGAAATAATCATTACGAGCCGAGAAATTAGTCTTCAAAATTAGGGTAACTTTGACTAAGCTTATTGTTAATATAATAAATGTTTACTACAATTTTTAAATAATAGAGAAATAGAGCATTCTTTTCCGAATGCAGACATGCCACTTCTTTGTGCTTTAAACGAAAATAGTGGCCGACGATGACCTTACAAAAGCTCATGTCACATTATTGAGGAACAATTTTATGAGAGTCACGTGCTTGGGAAAATGGCTGCTGGCGCAACGATCAGCTGATACGGTAATTGTCGGAAAATAGACTTTATAATCCGAAATGATCTTAAACCAGGGAAAATAAAGGTACTTTTCAGGAAAATAGGAGTAACAAAATAGTTGAATACTCCGCAAGAAGTGATAAATTTTTCACCCAAAGATGAATTTTTAACAAAAGAGGTGTATTTTCAGGTTAAAAAGACGAATGGCTTAGAAAATAGTGGGCTGTTAAACCGAAGAATATGAATTTTTAATAAAATAAAATAAAATTTAACTGAACAGTTATCTTTACAATAAAATAGTCAAGCCGGAATTCTTAGAAAAAGGGGAAAGAGGGGAATATGGGACAGCGTGTGAGGTATGTGAGAATCGTAATAGCTTTTCCAATCTTAACTGGAAAATTCTAACTATTTTCCACTTATAAGTCTGCTCATTTTCGCGAAGTTTCCACTATCTGGAAAAATTTATCGAATTCAGACTGAACCAGAAGCTTACTTGCGATTTTTAAAGCGTGCCATGTTTTCCAAACTTCCCACGGGACCAGAAAGTGAAGCTGGGGCTGAATCCTTGTCTTCATAGGCAGAACTGTGCCAACTATGTCTCCAAAAAGTACTTCCACTAACTCTTTCTCGAACTTTTACTCGAGAGACTACACTTTTTGCACTTTTTTCACTCATTTCACTTTTTCCTTAGTATTGATCCAACTCCCAAAAAGTTATTATTTAAAAAAAGAATGTATTCTCTTTATTGCCCAAACTTTAAGTTGTCACATTCCAATGGTCGCGTGCATCTTTCGATATCACGCGACGAAGGTCATTCAAATTCATTGTAGCACTTCACTAAAGATTTAAAAAATTATAATATTGGTAATATTGCAGAGAATTTGTTTAGAAGATTTAGAAGAACTTTCTTGCGCATGATTTTATTTTTTATTACAAAAGTAAGCTGTTATTCCAACTATAAAATCCCCCTCCCCTACTACACCTCTTACAATCACTTCTTCTACCACCCTTCCCCTAATATCCCACACCCTACTTCCCCCTTCACTTGCAAATCCTTCGAAAATTTTCTCACCCTCCCCCACCCTTCACTCCAAAACCCTTTACCCACCCTCACTGACATTTAGTTACTGCCTAACCGATTACATCCCCTATATCCCTTCCTCTAACTTCCAGAACTGTTATTCCCCCCATTATTCCACATAACACCCTTACTTCTACTACCTCTTACCTTACTTTCCCCTTTACTTTCTACCCCGCACCCACACCTTCAACCAATTCTCCCTCATATATTTCCCCTATCCTCACTTCACTAAATAACCCTCCCCAGTCCACTCTTGACCACTCGCACTTGTTTTTTACTACTTCTAGTACTTTCCTTCCCCTCTCATAATTTCCCTTCTCTCACCTTCCTTACTCCCCCCTTCACTACCCAACCCTTCCTCGAATCTCCCTCCTTTAATTCACCTCCCCTCACTTTCCCTACTACCGCACCCAGTCCTCCCTTTCGACCCTTACTACGCCTTACCCTACTTCCATTACTCTTATTCTCCTCACTTCGCCTTTATATTCTACCCTTTCCCTCGAACACTTCCGTTCTCTGCTTCCTCTCCCCATCAAAAGCTACGAAACTCTAAAAATGTGAGAATGAAAAGCTCAAGTATAAATTTTGATAAGTTGAGAAGAATGGATTTCAATTCCATTCGTGGCTTTTATTCAGCTGCCTCTTATGAATATTTTAAGACTCTAGAAGTTTGAATTTCATCCGGAAACCACTCAGCTCACTTTATCAACTCGAGTAGTCCACTCAAGGCCTTCTTAGTGTAAGTGTGGAAGAGATAATTCAATTGGCTTGGACAAGTTATTTTTGTCGATAATTAGTCAGTTAAGGCTGTCCTTAAGGTCGTTAAAAATTAATTGAAGCAGGGAAAGCTAAACGGTGCCAATCAACCTAATTTTACAGGAAAAGTACAAAAACTTTCTAGAAAAACCTTTCTCTTTGCAATCGATTATGTAAATTCTTTTTTTTTTGTAATAGTACATTTTTTAATTTTGGTATTAATATCTTCAATTGTTAAATACTTGTTAAAATACTGTAAATGCCCTCCTATTTTTTAAATGAATTAAATATTTTATGTATAATTCGCTCATTTAGATTAATTTCTTAAAAAATTTTAATATAATAATATTTAAATACTAAATTTTAGGGTAATAAATTTCAAAACTTTAATTTTTGGATCCATTTTAAATAATTCAAAATTGTACAATTTAAAAAACCAAGCCTTTTAATTTTTCACGTTAAAAAATTATTTAAATTAAATTTATAAATATGATATTTTCAAATTATTGCAGCGTTAAAAATGAAGGAATTAATAATTATATCGAATTAAAGTTTTCGATTTGGGTGGCTGACTTTAGCTTTGTAACTATATAATTTTAAATATTTTTCGTTTGATAAGTAAATCGTTTTAGGTTGTAAAATAATTTTAAATCGAAATGCTAAGTTATAATTGATAAAAATTGGAAGTTTTTGGAAAAAAATTTGTTTAACAAATAAGCTTATTTAAATACAAAAAAATATGACTTCTATCAAAAAATATGTCCTTTTAACAAAATAAATGGAATTCGAACGTAATAATTTATTTCTCATCGTAACAGCTGAATATTTAAACAAGTAATTAAATTTTTGACTTAAAAGGATGATTTTTAAATAAAGGTTAATTTTTAACAAAAGACGAAATTTCAAACAAAGAGTTACATTTCTACTAAAGAAGATATGTTTTCAATAAAAAATGGAATAGGTAATTTTTAAATAAACAGTTGTATTTTTAAAAAGTTTAAAAAATTAATTTTTGACAAAAAAATCGAATTTTTAACGAAATGGTTAAACTTTGAACTAAGTGGTTGAATTTTCACCTAAGCAAGATGAAATATCAACAAAAATAATATAATAGTTGATATTGCAACAAAGAATGACTTTAAGTTAAATAAAAAAACAATTCAATTAATAAAAAAAAATTTAACCAATTTTTTATAGCCACAAAATAATCAATACTTAATAATTAAATTTACAAATAAAATAGGGGAATAGATGATGCACCTGAAGTTCGAAACCTTCAAATAAACGAAACCTTTTTTAATGTCTTCTTTTATCAATTTCAGTTTTTTTTGTAACCTATGTTTTGTAAGATAAAAGAATAAATATTTTAGCATTGTTTGTAATATAAAAAGTAATTAGTAAAACATTTTGTTCATTTGAACGATCGGAACATTCAGCACATCACAGATCGTGCTTTTATCAAATAAAAACTAATAAAAACAAAAATATAGTGTTGACAACACTGGTACTACCACGATTGTACTTTGTAAATTAAAATAATTTCCTGCATCAAAATCACAAAACTGAAACAGCTGATATAAAAGACCACTAATTCTAAAGGTCTACTCTCACTCTATAAAACAAACTTCACAAAATTTCACCTCAAAAACAAACATAATTCTCTGTAATATTACCAGCGACTTTTGCCGGGAATTTCAAGGTCAAAATCGATCTGGTGTTTTATACGCAGATCGATTAGTTATTTTCAAGGTTATGTGCGACTTAGGTCCGGGATACAATTCGAAGCAAACTGAAATAATTAAATTTCGATAGAACTTCCGATGTAGGTGGTTTTCTATTCGAGAAAGAAGTCGAGTTGTTAAATATTGAGTGAGGCACACAGGCACACAGATGACCGGTCGCGGTTTGGACGAGTGTTTTGCTCCCGTGCGGCGGCACGTAAACAATGCGCGTCGAGGATGCGCGAGGGGCAAACTGACTGACTTTAAGCCACCTGCAGTAGGGATCGCAACGGATGGGCGATGGCAAGCACACCTCTGCGACCGGCACCGAAAATTGCGGAGAGGGGCAGAGACAGCGAAAGAGGTGCTATCAGCATGGTGGCGCACGCTGGACTGGCCGTCGACCGCAGCGCCACGCGGACGCGGATGCCGGCCACTATCACCGCGCCGGTAGTTTCTGGTGGGCGGGTTGCGGGATTCTTATACATAATATAACGAAGGGGTTAAAAAAGCAGGGTTGCCAACTTTCACAAAAATCGAATTCAGGCGTATCAACCTTTTCCTTATCCAGTAAATAGTGTCTTAATAGAAAAAAAAAAATTGTCGTAAAATTTTTCTTGTATTTTTCTTCTAATATAATACTTTATCAGTATTTAAAATTAACTTTAAGTTTTATGTAAAATTTTATTATTTAGTTTACAAATTATTAAAATTCCTATTTATTTATGGTCTTTTCCCTATCCCTCTCTTTTTCTCGCTTTTTCTTATAAATGCTTATTATGGAGTCAATAAGAACCCAATAAAAAAAAATTAACTATTTTTGGTTGAAATTAATTTGTTGAAAATTAAAAAAAAAAAAATTAAATCTCATACTTCATTCTTGCAAATTTCGTTCGAATAAAATTTAATTTCCTTCATGACTAAAAAATTGTTTGTTCAGAAAATTCAATCATTTTGTAGAAAATTTATCTTTATGGTTTAAAAATTCATCTGTTTCTGTTGAAAATGAACTGTTTTGTTGCAAATGGAACTATTTTGTAGAAAGTTTGCATTTTGGACTTGAAAATTCAACAATTCAGAAGAAAATTTAATTATTTATCTAAAATTTGATATATTTTGTTGCAAATTCTGTTTTGGTAAGCAAAGTTCAACTATTTTTTTATATTTTAAATTAAATTCTTTTGGTTGAAATATTAAGAATTACATTTTAGTTGAAAATTGATATTTTTAAATAAAAAATTTAATTCCACTGTAAAAAGTTAAGTACTTTCTTAAGAGTTAATTTTTTGTTTGATGATTTACAATTGTAGATAAAAATTCGCTTTTTTTGTTGCTAAAAATTCATTTTTTACTGAAAATGTTACTGTTTTATGAGAAACTCAAATAATTAGAAACAAATTCAATTTTTAATTGAAAATTCATATTCTCAGGTTGAAAATACCACTGTTCTATAGAAAAATCGTATTATCGGCTCGAAAATTCAAGAGTATGATACAAATTTTTAACTTTTCGGATGAAAATTGATATATTTTTTGGGAAATCACCATTTATGGTATAAAATGTGTCAGTTAAAAGTGCAGCTCTTTTTTTTTAATGAATACTTTACATTTGAGTATTCAATTATTTTGTTAAAAATTCGTTTTCATTCTTTAGATATAACAGTTTTTTATTAATTTTTTAAAAATATTAACTATTACATTTTTCGTATTAAAATTCTTCTTCAATGGTTAAAAATTCAACTACTTTGTTGAAATTTGAAATACTTTTTTAAAAGTTAATTTTCTTTATTGTAGATTTATAATTTTAGATACAAATTCGTATTTTTTGGAAAAACGTTTAATTTTTCAAAATGAAAATTAAGCATTTTTGTTGGAAATTCTACTGATTAGCTGAAAATTAACTTTTTTGTTAAAAATTCAAACACTCGGATTGAAAATTCAACTGTTCTGTAAAAAAACGTCTTATTAACTATTTGTAGAAATTTTTGTTTTTTATTTTTTAGGTTTATTTGACCTTACGTTTCTATAAATTTAATTTTCCAAGGAATCTTGAGAAAACTCTTTTTAAAAATTTCTGAAGGTTTTATATATTTCAAATCAAAGTTATAACAAAAAGTTAATTTACAACCAAATAGTTGAATTTTCAACCAGAAAAGCTGAAATCTCAACAAAAAATGTGATAAACTCGAAAATATGAAACTTTAACAAAGAAAACAATTTTAAACCAAGAAGGTAATATTCAGACAAATAGATTAATTTTCGACGAAGGATATTAATTCTTTACCAGAGAAAAAAATTTTTCAAACGAAATAGTTACATTGTCAACAAAAAACATAAATTTTTAACAAAGTATTTTAACTTTTACCAAGACTTTGAATTTTCAGCAAAAAAAATGAATTCTTACCGAAAAATGTAATAGTAGCTATTTTAATTAAACAAGATTTTAATTTTAAATGAATAAAAGTGAAATTTATTCAAACCGATAAATTTTTCTCAAAATAGTTGGAAATAAATGGAAAACCCAAATAATTAGAAACAAATTTAATTTTTAATTGAAAATTCATATTCTCAGGTTGAAAATACCACTGTTTTATAGAAAATTTGTATTATCGGCTCGAAAATTCAAGAGTTGGAAATTCACCATTTATGGTATAAAATAAAATGTCTCAGTTAAAAATGCAACTCTTCGTTTTAAAATGAATATTTTACATTTGAGTATTCAATTATTTTGTTAAAAATTCGTTTTCGTTCCTTAGATGCAACAGTTTTTTTTTAATTAATTTGTTTAAAATATCAACTATTACATTTTTCGAAATAAAATTCATCTTAATGGTTGGAAATTCAAATACTTTGTTGAAATTTGAAATACTTTTTCAAAAGTTAATTTTCTTCGTTGAAGGTTCATACTTTTAGTTACAAATTCGTATTTTTTGGAAAACCATTTAACTGTTTAAAATGAAAATTAAGCATTTTTGTTGGAATTTCTACCGACTGGCTAAAGATTAACTTTTTTTATTAAAAATTCATACTCTCGGATTGAAAATTCAACTGTTCTGTAAAAAAAAACGTCTTATTGGCTGGAAAATTAAACAGTTTGATACAAATTCAACTCTTTGATAAAAAATTTAATGGTTTGTAGAAATTTTTTTTAAAATTGAAAATTAATTTTTCTTAATGAAACTTTAACTGTTCTATTTAAGGTTACAAATGGATCTTTTTTACATATTTATTTTTTAGGTTTATTTGACCTTAACTTTCTATAAATTTAATTTTCCAAAGATTCTTGAGAAAATTCTTTTTAAAAAAGTTTGAAGGTTTTATATATTTCAAATCAAAGCTATAACAAAAAAGTTAATTTTCACCCAAGCAGTTGAATTTTCAACTAAAAAAGATGACATCTTAATAAAAAGTGTGATAAACCCGAAAATATGAAACTTTAACAAAGAAAACAATTTTAATCCAAGAAGACAACCAACAAGAAAAAAAGATTAAATTTCGACGAAGGAGATCAATTCTTTGCCCCAGAAAAAATTTTTTCAAAAGAAATTGTTACATTGTCAACCAAAAAAATGAATGTTTTACTAAAATTATGAATTTTTAATAAAGTATTTAAACTTTTACCAAGATGTTGAATTTTCATTTAAAAAAAATGAATTCTTACCGAAAAATGTAATAGTAGCTATTTTAATTAAACGAGATTTTAATTTTAAATGAAAAAGAGTGAAATTTATTCAAAAAGATAAATTTTTTTCAAAATAGTTGAATCCTCAGCCTTTTCTAAATTTCTTCGAAAATTTCATAAGGTTTATTTATTTTTTGGGATTTAAAATTTCTAAATATCTTTCAAGCTGACTGCAATTATTGCTTAAATTTACTCAAAATCTTGCAGTCTTTTTTATATCATAATTAAAAATTACTTTTAGTTTCCCCAGGAATCTTAAGAAAATTTGTTCGAACATCAAACCTCTAGATTTAATTTTATATACTTTGAAATCCTTTTAAAATTTGAATTATTTTATAAATTATTTGTAAAAACTTTTAAATAACGTTTAAAATCATTAAAATTTATCCTAAAATTTTTTTAAAATCTTAAAAAATTTAAAAAGTGTCCTTAAAATCTTCCGGCTAATTTTGACACTGTCAGAAAATATTATACAATGTTCTTCAGTCTTTTGACATTTTCGGGAAAATTTAATTTTTCAAAGTAAAAAATAATTTAATATTTTTTCAGAAATGTTCAGAATTTTTTTCTATTTCCTTAAAATCATTAAAAATGCTGAAAAACTTTCTAAATTGTTTGTTTGTAATCTTTAAAAATCTGAATTTCGTTTCAAATTTGTAGAAATATTTTAACGTTTAAAATTATTTCTGTATCTTTTCAAAACTTTTAATTATCTTTTAAATTAACTAGATTTTTTTCTAACATTAGCCATCGTGCAAAATACACTTTTCAGTTTTAATATTGAATTCAAAAGAAAAAGTCAAAATTATTGTTTGTAATTAAATTTTAACTATAATTTTGAATTTATAAAAAAGGTATGCCCGGTAGTGAAAGAAAAAATAAATAAAAACCAAGGGACATGTTTTAAACATTATGTTTAAATATCTATACTTGAATAAAAAAACTTAAAACAAATATTTATTTAATCCTGCAAATGTCAGAAATGCCACAAACGTTTTTTTAAAATTATTTTTCAAAAGAAGGGGAATAGAAACATATCATTTTTGCAATAATACTTAAAGTTTAAAATAGATTTGATCAGCCTGAAACAGTTGAGAGCAGAAATTAGCATTGCTTTGATTTAGAAAGTTACGTTTTTTTAATCTTCTAAAATTAAAAAATCAAATGTAAAATCACAATTTCCTGCTTTTGTGTTATAAAACACTAAAAAATAAATTTTAATAACCAGATGAACGATTACTATAATTATTTAAAAAAATTTAAATTCACAATTAATACAATTTTAAATCCTTAAATAATGCTTGAGCTTCAGGGCTGAAAATAAAAATCTAAATCTTTGTGAGTTCTCTTAATTTTGCACAAAAGTCGAATAAAAAATCGATAATTTAATCATGATTCGGTTGGTTGCGAAACATTTTGTTCATGTAACAGCAATCAATTAGTCGCATAACCACGTTCGATAAACCAAGGTATATGAGTGTATACAATTTATGATTTGTGATTCATATTGTTGATTATAACGTTCTTATTATATACACTCTGCAAAATTATCAACAATTCTTTTCATTCCTGAAATTCAGTTTATACAAATTGAAAAATTTAATGTCCGAGAAAAGAACAGATATGTCCAAATTCAAAAGTGCAATGAAAATTTTTAATTATTTGCCCGAAAGTTTGGGCAGGGAAGAGAAAAACTGCAGAAAAACACCTCCGGAGTTAAACCAGTTTTTTTAATTGTGGAGTTTGAAGGCAGATATTCTTCACAGTTTTTCCCCTATTATTTATTAATAGTGTTCAGTTTTGTTAAAAAAATCATCGGATTGACATTTTTTTCTTGCTTGACAAAGAAATTTTCTTTTGATTGAAAATTGAACTATTTTGTTGATCACCCATATTTTTTGTTTAAGATATTTTTTCTGCAGAAATAAAATCGTTTTTGGCAAACAATGAAACTGTCTTGTTAAAAAATTAATCTGTTTCGTTTGAAAATTAACTTTTTAATTAATTTACTTAAGATTTATTTAAATTTATATATTATATACTTATATAATTTTAAATAGATAAAATATAAAATAATGAAAATAAAATAAAATAAAATAAATAATAATATATAACATAAT
>JAAAKG020145062.1:0-10968 GCA_010014905.2 Druon quercuslanigerum | reverse complement strand
GAATTAGACGCTCGTCTAAAATTTTCTCTTTCTCTCTCTTGTTGCTTCATTCTTCTTTTTGTGAAAAATTTCTAATTGCACTCACAATATTTAACTGTTTCACTACTAACGCTCCAAAACCTTTCACAAGTTTTCACTAAAGTTATTAGGAATTAGACGCTTAAGGCCTTGATTGTATTATACGAGTATTCTCATTCTCTTTAATCCACTACGGTTGCCGCGCATGCGCGCTTCGTTCAGCTGCGCATTCTACAGCCGCGCATCAAAGTTCCATGCATGATTGGAAGTATTCCCATACCAGTGTTTGGGATTCTCTACATTTATGGAAAATTTACAAGGGAACAACGGAAAATTTCCGTGCTTGTATGGGAAATTCAAAAGTATGGGAAAAATCGCATACTTTCGTATGGGAAAATTACGACTATTTTTTACAGGAAGGTCGGTAAGTTATAACTTACCGAAAGCACTTTAAGGCATTCCCTATCAACTTAACCCCTCGGCTAACTTACATTATGGAATATTTTGCAAAAATGTCGGCTAATCGTTGTGGCTTGAAAACTCAGGACAGTATGACAAATGTAAGGGCCTCTTTGCACGAGTCATTTGTTGCTTCATACTTTTTGTAAATAGATAGATTGAACATTTTATTACGCTCAATGATTAAATTGATTTTTTATAGAACAAATTTAAAAAAAAAACTGATAATATTCTTTTATGCATAACATTCTCTAATTTGATATCTCGGTTACTTAGTATAATAAATTTGAGTGTATTTAGATGTAATATTTATATATTGTACTCATTGAATGAACTATTTTAAATCCCATAGTATGAATATAGTATGAATTGAAAATAGAAAGAGTTGACTTTTATTTCAAATGTTGTAAAACATAAACTTTCGGCTCGAACGGAAAATGGCGAAAACAATCAAGCAGCATTCTCAAACAAAACTATATGAAATATCAAGAATAATGATTTCATAGTTTACTGTGCGCCTCAGGTTTCTGTGAACTTCATATTGACAATATCAATTTCTAAAACGCGTTTTCGAGATTATAATGTTCACTATTTTTCTTATTGAAATTATTTTTCAAAAACTCAGTAAAAAGAATATTATTTTTTCATAGTGGTTATTCTTGAAATAGAGAACAAATGTAATAAAAACTCAATTTAAAGTGTATTTTGCTGGTCTAAAATCGTTATAAAAATTTTCAATTTTAGTTACGATTCTTTAGCAGTAAATGTTTAACATTTTTTCAGTATTTTAGATATTTGTTAGCATTGATGCACCAACTAATCTTACACTCCAATTTCACAAGATATGTATATAATTTTATATGTTTTTGCATATGTTTTCGAAATTGCGTAAAAAAGGTTAAAAATAGTATGGGCATAGTATGTACTTTTACTTTATTTTTTTTCAAGATATAAAGTTGTGGACAAATAGTATACGCATAGTATTAGTTGCTTTTATCCAGAATTTATTGTTATGAATGTTTTCTTCAGCAAACAATTTTTTCACAACTAATAGTTGAAATGACAATGGTATAAATAGATTATTTTTAAAACTATTAAAAATTAAACTGCGTTAGGGTTTATATGTGGAACAATATTGATAATCACTCAAAAAGAGTTTTAAACAGAATGCTTTTTTACACCAAGAACATCCAACAATTGCAATATTGGAAAAACCTGGGATTTCGCAATGAATATTATATTGCGATCCAAAAGCAAAATCGACTGGATTTTTAAACTTTTTCGGTTCTACATCGGTGTAACCACTTTTGTACCAAGAATATTTAAATAAAATTATGTATCTTGATGACGAGACTTGATTGTGCACTAAGGATTTAAGTATAATAATATTATTTCGTAAGTGAACATTTAAATCTTCATTCATTAATATAACGCTGTCGGAAAAGTGTCTGACATAATTTTTCCAAATTCTTAAGCCAAATACATCCAACGGTTGTATTTTACAATAATAATTAATGTTTGAAAGTTATTCAATGAATAACATGCTATATAAGCGCAGAACAATAAAACAAGTCTAGGGGTAAGACGTCCTTAAAAAATTTTTGTTACCGAAATTCTCGAAACTCATCAACTAAATATTTCTATTTGTTCATGAAACTTCAATTTTTAACCTACTCGAGCTGTTTTTATACAATTTCTATCGAGAAATAGTAAAAAATAGCAACTTAACCCCCACCCCAAATAAAGGGTTGCATAGGGACGCATTTTCAAAAGAAAGATTTGGACATAAATTTTATTAAAAAACTCTAATTAGTTCATGAGATATAAAAAAACTGTTTTTAGGGGTGAACTTTTAAGGCGATTTTCACCACTTAAATCGACGAATTAGCACTTTAAAAAATACGTATGTACTATTTTTTGAAGTACTACAACATATCGCAAGATGAAAGAAATCTGTGAGGTACACCTCGGGACCTATCCTTGTCAGTGTATCTAATATAAACCCATTTTTAGACCCATTTGCCACTTTTCCCATTTTCACATCGTTTTTGGATCCATTTTTTATTTCAGACATTCAGAGATGTTAAAGCATAATAAATTCCACCTGTTCCAATTCTGAAGCATTAGTTTATGTCTAATGAAACTGTTTTTTGACCCATATTCCACATCATCCGACTCTAGAATATTAGATAACGAGAGAAATGGGAACAAATCGGAGGAAGTAATTGGTTCAATCTAAATACAACCTGTGATATAATACGCACGTCGACATAAATATGTAGGTACATCGATTCTGTACCACGAAACAACTAGCTGCGAAAGGACACAAGGATGAGCGATGTCGCGCGTGCTGCATTGGTCGTAACACACTCGTAAACCATTACCAACAATTCTGGGCATTCATGTACACATAGAGATCAGCACATGAAGCTGGCCCTCAATGCGTTTGCAAACAATAAAACACAGTAACCCGTGAATAATCATAACGTGATGTTGGCCCCATAAAGTGCACAAAGCAGTAGAGCCGTGTACCAGACGCGTATAACGTTACCTCACACCCTCTCAATAACTGTCTTTCCCTCTCTCCAGTTATTTTTCTATATTGTCTCTCTTGCTCTTGTGTTCCCCTCAATGAGATAAAAAAGAGGGGGAAGGGAGAACTGATCCGTATGGTTTGATTCTGCAAATCGACCCCATGACCGGTCCACAAACTTGCGTGATACACGCGTGTCTCTCATTACGACCATTCACTTCTGCCACGCGTTGTTTGACGATCATTCTCCTCGCATCGTCGACGATGACGGTTTGTTACACCCACCACTTTTGCCAAGCACATCCTACTGCTCTGTTTTCACCACGGCATGTACATCTCTTTTTCCTCTCACCTAAAGTATTCTGCAAATTATGCCAAAAAATCGATGTTTACATCAATGGTAAATAATGATTGGAATTGCGTTGGAGTATCACAGAAGAAAATGATGGTTTCCTAAAGTTGCGGCTTGATAAAGTTATTCTTCTTTTAGGACTTAAACTCTGATGAAAATCTATGAAGACCCAAAAGGATTACTTTGAAGAACAATGAATATAACAGCATGAAGGCGCTTTCACAAAACAACCGTTTGCTGAGTGGGGTTGTTAATTATGGGGATAGTTTTCAAGTATCTGTTATCTGTATATTTGCCTTGCTTCATTTTCGTATCTTTTTCCAATTGTGTTTTATAATTAGCTGATGTGATTTGATATTGACTAGGAAAGAATTTAATTATAAGAAGTGGGATTCTGTTGGTTCACTGTTCTAGCGAACTAATGCTGCCTGATCCAACTCGATAAAATAGATTTGTAGCTTCTTAAGTGATTTTGATACATTTCTCTCTCCATTCAACTCAAAGTTTTAAAATTTAACAAACATCGCCTTATCTAACTCTAAAATATTTCGGTATAGCTAATAAAGCTAGCTTTGATCCGTTTCCTACCCTACATTAATTTACAATATTGGATTATAAATTCAAATGCCACCAAATTCAACTGAAAAGAATTATAATATATCTTTAAACGTGATTTTGATCCATTTATTGTTATACTTCACTCCGAATATAACAAATACAGCTCTAAATAAAGCAAATATAACAAATTCCGCTACATCCAACTCTAACAATTTATGTATAGTGATTTTGACTCGTCTCTCTCTTCATTCAACTCTTAAATATTATGGTTTGACAAAAAATGCTTAACCTTAATCGGGAATATAATGTTAAACCTCATAAAGCAACATTTGATCCATTTCTTACCACATCCAATTCTAAAATTTTAGATTTTTACCAATACCGCCAGATCCAACTTTGCATGAATGTCCATCTTTGCGCGTAGAAAGTTAGGCTATTTTTCGAAAATAAAACTGTATTTGGTTAAAAATTCATTTTCAAAGGTTGAAAATTCAACTATTTGGTTACAGCTTTTTTTGTTAATTTCAACCAAACCGAAATTCATCTATGTAATTCGAAAATCCAACTATTTTGTTAAAAGATATTTTTTTGTTAAAATATTCACAGTACAACATATTTTGACGTCACAACTGGAAATTTCGTTCTTTGTATTAAAAGGTCAACTGTTTTTGTTTGAAAATTTATCGATGAAGGCTTCAAGCTTTCTGTGCTGATATGTCAAAAAGAAGGGCCGGTTTAAAAAAAGTGTAGAAAATAGCTTGAAATAATTTTTGAACAGCCTCTTAGATGAAATTCAGCCTTTAACAGTTTTCTCAAATTCGCGTGCTCTTTATTCATGTGAATTTTATTGAAATAATGATCGTCGATTTGATCGCCTGCTTACCACACCGTAATTCAAGTATTCGTAACGTTTTGCAACGCTGCTTCCTGTTTCCTGACTCTAACTCCTGTATTTACAACAATTTATTTCCGGCGTAACGCAACTTGATCGTTTTCGAATCCGTCAGCGAAATTCGCGGAACGCAATGGTGTGCTACGATCTAATCAATTAGAGGAATAAAATTTGATTTGCTTTTTATTCTATCTCAATCGCCAATTGCATTTTAGTTACATTCTCATGAAGCCTAATTGCAATTCTCCAAACCTCGTGGCTATTTCTTTGTTTTTTTTTAAATTTAGGCATTTGCAAAAATTTTAAAAATTGGGGAGACCTTCCAGAGTTTCTTTTTCAATTTTCCAAGGTTGTGAATTCAAATATAAAAGTGTTGCAGTCGAGAAATTATAAATTGAGAAACTTCTTGAAAGATTCGAAATCAAAACTTGAAAAAGGAATGATTTTAATTTGAAAAAAGTTTAAGCTTAAAGTGTTAAAAATTGATCACATCTAGAAAACGTAAGCGCGCGCAATTAATTCTTTTTTTTCGCGAAATTTTTAAATTAAAATATCAAATGAATGCACTGAAACTTCGATTTAAGCAGTCCAGATCTACTGCGTTTCGAGAATTAATTTGGCATTTTTTCATGACGAGGGAAGCACGGGAGACGCTGTTTAGTCAAGCGTGACAAACAGCAAGAGGGCTTTACTTTCCGCGCGTTAGTTGTATTAGGTTGCATTTTTGTAATAAAAAACATATTGGTTTTAGACGAAAAACAGTAATTTAAGATATAAAAATTAATTTCATTATTATATCACTTTCGAAACAATCGACTTATTAAAATTTTCATATGGATTGAAATGTTTATTTACTATATTCTCCTATATAATTTTGTGAATATTACATTTTTACTATTTATGTTTCAACAACGTCCGCTTTTTTCATGTGTTTTCAAAAATCCAAAATAACATTTTCATAATCTTTTAACGTTTTTCAAAGGTTAAATTTTAAACTTCAAATTGTTACAAAAATTATGAATATTCTTCAAAATTTTTTATTATATTTTATTTTTTTTATTTTTTATATTATTTTCATTTTATTTTTAATTGTTAAAAATTCAACTTTTTTGATAAAAAAACTAACGTAATCTAGAACTGGTAAAATATTCTAAATCTTGTTCGAATTATAATGACTTTGGTTTGAAAATAACAATTTTTGATTAAAAACGTCAATATAAATAAAATTGTTAGAAAATTATAAATATTCTTTTAAATCTGATGAATTATCAATAAAATTATAAATTTCTAACGAAAAAACTAAATTATCCCAAAGTTTTTCAAGCTTGTATATTATATTATTTTAAACAAAACACATTGGATTTAATTGTATTGATTTTTCTTTAAAAATACCAAGTTCAGGTTAAAACACGTAATAATAAAATAAATTTGTAAAAAATTGTAACTATTCTTTGAAACCTAATTTTATTTAAAAATTACAACAATCACCGACTTAAAACACTAATATAACGATAGAAATAATTGTTCCAAATTTTAAGAATTCTTTGAAATTTAATAATTTTTATTAAAATAAACGACGAAATATGAAATCTCCTTTAAAAACTAGTTTTTTAAAGTTAAAACTATAGGATATAAAGGTTATTGGTAGTGTAGGAACCTTTACTAGCAGAAAAAATATATTAGATAATGTTAAAATGACTGCACTTACGCTTACTGTGCTGTACGGCAGTGACATCTGGATCTATGTAAAAACAGAAGGATAAGAGATATCATTCTGTACTTACACCTATGGTACTGTGCGGTAGTGAGACCTGGATCTATGTACCAAGAAAAGAATAAGATTCATAATTCTGTGCTTAAAGCTACTGTGCCGTACGGTAGTGACATGTGACATCTGGATCTATTTACCAACAAGGGGATAAGAATCATAATTTTGTACTAAATAATACTTAGCTGTAAGGTAGCCACACCTGAATTTATGTAACAAGAAAAGGATAAGTAAAATTATTATGTACTTAAAACCACTGTTCTGTACGGCAGCGACACCTGGATCTATGTAAAAAGAAAAGGATAAGAGAAATAATTCTCTACTTACATTCACCGTTCTGTACGGCAGCTACATCTGCATAAATGTATTAAGAAAAGTATAAAAGTCATAATTATGTACTTACACGGGTTGTGCTATACGGCAGCAACATCTGGATATATTTACCAAGAAAAGGATAAGAGAAATAATACTGTACACAAACCCACTGTACTGTACGGTAGTGAGACCTGGATCTATGTACCAAGAAAAGAATAAGAGTCATAATTCTGTACTTAAAGCCACTGTGCCGTACGGTAGTGACATGTGACATCTGGATCTATCTACCAAGAAGGGGATAAGAATCATAATTGTGTACTAACGCATACTTAGCTCTAAGGTAGCCTGGATTTATGTACCAAGAAAAGGATAAGTGAAATTATTCTGTACTTAAACCCACTGTGCTGTACGGCAGCGACACCTGGATCTGTGCTGCACGGAAAGTACATCTGCATCAATGTATTAAGAAATGTATAAAAGTCATAATTATGTACTTACACGGTTTGTCCTATACGGCAGCAACATCTGGATATGTTTACTAAGAAAAGAATAAGAGTCATAATTATGTACTTACACAGACTTTTCTGTACGGTTGCCACATCTGGATCTATTTACCAAGAGGAGGATAAGAATAATAATTGTGTACTAACGCAAACTTAGCTGCAAGGTAGACAGATATGGATGTATGTACCAAAAAAAGGATAAGTGAAATTATTCTGTACTTAAACCCACTGGGCTGTACGGCAGTGACACTTGGATCTATGTAAAAATAAAAGGATAAGAGAAATAATTCTTTACTTATACCCACTGTGCTGTACGGCAGCAACATCTGTATATATTTGCTAAGAAAAGAATAAGAGTCATAATTATGTATTTACACAGACTTTTCTGTACGGTAGTCACATCTGGATCTATTTACCAACGGTAGCGACACCTGGATCTTTGCAACAAGAAAAGTATAAGAGAAATAATTATGTCCTTACATCCACTGTACTACAAAGTAAAGATACCCATGGACCAAGAAAAGTATAAGAATCTTAATTATGAATTTTTACGTGATAGTGTTTTACTCACTGTGCTTTACGGTAGCGACACGTGGATCTATGTACCAAGAAAATAAAAGAGAAATAATTTTGTACTTTCACCCGCTGAGTTATACGGTAGCGACATCTGGATCTACACACTAAGATAAGGATAAGAGTCAAATTAACGCGATTGGCATACAATTTCTGCGTAATTTGTGCGGTAAAACGCTAATAGACAAAGTCAATAATGAGAGAATTCTTAAAGAATGTGCTGTAGAGGAGACACTCGTTGACAGGTGTGAAAGAAATTATATATTCTTATAGAGATTGATTAGTGACCTGGTTCGTAGCAGTGTTATAGAACGAACGTCTTATTTAAGTAATCAGCACTAGCTCTATGAATCTTAAAATAAAATCATTTTTGAATAACTAATTAATCTAAAAAAAAGTAAATGATGATAAGATTTGAAAAAAACTTCTCGGCAATTTTCAACACTAATTTTACAGATGTGTTATCAGCCCCTCAGAAATCGAGGTTCCAGGTCTCTTAATGCTCTTCGGTGTTTGGATCGAATTTATGTGCCGTCCAGTGCAGTTTAATTCGGATTAAACTTATGCTAGAAGGAACGAATTAAAGGGATTTGCGATTGGACACGTTGTGTATGGACGACCGTCGTTCTGGTCGCTACAGAGGGTAGTTGGGGTAGTAAAAAGGGCATCGAGATCGGAGGATTCTGCTGTGCCCGACGTCGTACCAGTCAGTTTGATTTATCGCCGCGACGCCTAGCATCGCGACGCCCATCCTAGTCTCTTTTCTGTCTCTCTTCCCTTTTTCCGATCGTTCTTCGTTTTTTTTTACCAAAGTCCAGTTTATCTTTCTCCAATGTAACTTTATTTAACTTTCTTTCCAATGTCTATCATTCGCTAAATGAAGAAATACTCTCAAAAAATAAGAATTTAAATAAAATTTTTTGTTCGATTTAATTTAATTAACGCCTAAGATGAAAAACAAGCATATAAAGATAGATATTTTAACGATTTCATAGGCGAGAAAGCTCTCAAATAGGGAACATAGGGTAGTTTTCGCAAAAATAAAAAAATAACTTCTATGTCAATCCAGAAGATTTTTTAATCAATTAGTTGAATTTTTAACTTTTAAAGACGAATGCTTTAACCGAAATAGTTGCAATTTAACCAGTGAGTGGAATCTTCAAGCAAAAGAACAATTTTTTTAGAAGAGAGTTCAATTTTAAATCAAGAACTTTTCTGCCAAGAAAGATTATTGAAAAAATTTATTATTAATTAAACAGTTGTATTTAGAACAAAATAGGTAAATTTGCAAGTAAAGTAGACAAATGATCAACTAAACAGTTCAATTTTTAACAACGTAATTATTCTTTTTTAAATAAATGCAATTTTAAGTTAAATCATAAATATTTAACAAAAAAAGAATTTTTAAAAAAGAAGATCAACCTTCAACCAAGTAATTGATTTTTTTTTAAAAGGATTATTGGTATAGAACAAATATATTATTTTATATTTCAACTAGAAAAAAATTGATTTTATGTAAAAAGCAATCAAGTTAAACCTGAAAGATGAATTCTCAGCAAATTATATAATAGTTTATATTTAAAAAATCAATATTCATTTTAAAACAAAAATATTTTAATTCAACATAAAAAAAAAATTTTCAATCAGGAAAGATTGTCCAGATAAGATGGAAAAAGAATTTAAAACAAATTGTTGCAATAAAAATGATGATATTCTGATATTCTGACTAATTATTAAATATTTAAATTTTCAAGAAAAAGAGGAAGAATATTGGAAAATAAATTTTTCACAATTAAAATGACTATTTAACGAAGTAGTTCAACTTTCAACCAGTCAGTCGCATTTTTAGCTAGAAAAAAATAATTCTCACTGAAAACTTTAATCAATTAATTTTCCAATAAAATAAGGAATTTTCAAGCAAAAATAGAATAGTTTAATTTTCATTTGAAAACATTAATTTTCAATTAAAACAAAACGATTTGTTGATAAAATATTTAAATTCTTAACAAATAAATTGAATATTTAACAAATTAGTTCAACTTCTAAAGAAGTAGTGCAGATTTTAATGAAAGAAGTTAAATTCGCAATAGAAAAGTTAAATAGTTTAGTTTTCAATTAAAAAGGATAAATTTTTAACAACAAAAAATGAATAGTTACATATGTAACAAAATATTCGAATTTTCACCTACTATGATTAATAATTTTCCATGACAACAAAAGGATTGCATTTTCAACAAAGAAGCTCATCTTTTGACTAATTATTTTTTTTTCAAATTAAAAACAATATAATTTAACCAAAAAGATACATTTTTAACAGAATATGTAATAGTTGAAATTTGAAAAAAAAATCTTTTTTTTTAAAGAAGGAACAGTCGAATCCCACTAAACCGTCAAATTTTCTGCTAAGCAGTTCAATGTTTCATCACTTAATGGAATAGCTAACTTTTCAGCTTAAAAAATTATTTTTATTTATAAACAATAAATTTTCATTATTATAGTAAAATCTTCGACAGATAAAATAAATGTTTTCGGTAAAAAAAATACAAATTTTCGGCAAAATAAATATTTTTTCAACTAAATATTGGAATTTCTAAACTAAAATTATAAAGTTTTAACCAAAAATGGAATAGTCACATTTTCAGTTAAAAAAAAATTTCAAATAAAAAAAAATCTTGTACAAAACAGTTGAAATTTCTACTAAATAGTTGGATTTTCTACCAACTTGTCGAATTTTCAAGCCAAAAGCACGAATTTTTTGCAAAAAAAATTTTTCTACTAGACAGTTGAATTTTCAAACTATGAAAATAAAAAAAAAATAGATAGCAAAAAATGTTAGCAATTAACAATAACTTTAATTGTTGATCTTAGGTTTATTGACCAGGGAATATTTAATTATTCATTTTAGATGTTAATTTTGTTGGTCTACTGGTCTATATCAATATTATTAAAATATTGATAAATCTTAAGATTGTAAAAAAATGTCTCTATCTCCGCTGG
>JAAAKG020145061.1:0-10968 GCA_010014905.2 Druon quercuslanigerum | reverse complement strand
TCTCTCCGTAGCTCACTTGGTAAGAGCATCAGACCGGAAATCTGAAGGTCCTGGGTTCAGATCCCAGCGGAGATAGAAACATTTTTTTTCACAATCTGAAGATTTATCAATATTTTAATAATATTGATATAGACCTACAGACAAAAAAAATGAACATCTAATATTAATAATAAAAAATAAATATTTGTAAAATTTGAGTAAATTTATCCCAATTTTCCTATTGTTTATCCTAAAAGTTATAGTTTGTTTATCGTCTTTAAAGTTGAAAGTAAGTAAGTGCCTTTTGTTTGAGAGTGATATTAGCAGCATTCTGCGAAAAGGGAATAATAATTTTGACGGGATCTCGTCATCGGTCCAGTCACAACAGCTATAACGGATAAATTTATCCAGAGGTCGTCAACCGGCCCTTACAATCATAAATTTGCAGTCAGAGAGCGCTATTAGTTCAGAAATATAAGTGAAGGGAGAGAAGATGCTATAATTGTTGCTCACTGGATCATAGTGCCAGAAATTCAGAAAGTCAGAATGTGAGATGATTTTTTTGTTTTGTTTTTTTTTTCAAAGGGAGAAAATGGTGACATTACGAATTTATTTTATTGCAACCACCAACGCGCGTGACACAAAAGTTGGCATGTTTACAATGCATGCTACATGCCCGAGAGTCTTCTAATGTCCCTAGCGGAGATTATTATAGAGTTAGAAACGTGTTCTTCTCACTCAAGCGTAACACCTTTTGCTTGAATTTTGTCTGAAGATTTTTTATTTTTTATTCTTTCGACTCACTTGTGACAAACATGAACTCTGACTGATGATGCGACTGCATTCCATGCACTATTTTCAAACCAAAATACAAAAATTATATGCACTGATGAAATCAGTCGGTTTCAGTTATACAATCTGTTGAGCTTTCAACTCAAAAATACAAATTAAAGTAAATAGAATAGTTGAACTTTTAATTTGGAAATTTATTTTTTTTTAATATTTTAAACAGTATAAATTTCGAAATAAAAAAGATTAATTCTCAAACAAATAAAACGACGAATTTTTAAGAAAATAGTTTAATCTTTAATCGAACAGATAAATTTTCAACTAAAATCATGAATCATTCGCCAAAGGGGTACAGTTTTATAAAAGAATTTTAAATTTCATTAAAGACGTTAAATTAAAAAAAAGTTAAATTTCGAAATAAAAAGGATTAATTCTGAATCAAATAAAATAACGAATTTTTAAGAAAATAGTTCAATCTTCAATCGAACAGATAAATTTTCAACCAAAATCATGAATCATTCACCGAAGAGATACAGTTTTATAAAAGAATTTCAAATTTTATCAAAGACCTTAAATTTTTTTTTAAATTCTCCCAAGAAAATTGATCTTTTAACGAAAAAATTGGTTTTAATTTATCAAATTTGTTGAATATTCAACTGAAAAAGAAAAAATTAAAGAAAATAGAATAGTTGAATTTTTAATTTGGAAAATTATAAAACATTATTATTTTCAATGATGAAGATGAATTTGCAACCAAGAAAATTAATTTTTTTACCAAAAAGGCCGAAGTTTTCACTAAACATAAGAAATTTCACCGCCAAATGGATACAATCGGTTTAATTTATTTAATATGCTGTGTTTTCCACTCAAAAACGACAAATTAAAAAAAATAGAATAGTTACATTTTTAATTTTGAAAATTATAAAAAAAAATTATTTTCAACAATATAGATAAATTTTTAAACAAGAAAATTAATTTTATACCAAAAAGGCCGAAGTTTTAACTAAACTTAAAAATTTAAAGTTGAGTTTCGAAATAAAAAAGATTAATTCTCAGCCAAATAAAAAGATAAATTTTTATGAAAATAGTTCAATCTTCAATCGAAGATTGAAGATCTTAAAAAAAATTAAAATTAAATAAAATCATGAACCATTCACGAAAGAGATACAGTTTTATAAAAGAATTTCCAATTTCATTAAAGAGGTTAAATTTTTTTTTTAAATACTCCTCAGAAAATTGATTTTTTAACGAAAAAGTCGGTTTAATTCACTCAATCTGTTGAGTTTTCAAATCAAAAAGGGCAAATAGAAGAAAATAGAAAAGTTAAATTTTTAATTTGGAAAATTACCAAAAAAATTATTTTCAACAAATAGATGAATTTTGAATAAAGAAAATTAATTTTATATCATACAGGTTTTAACTAAACATAAGATTTTTCAATCAAAAAGTTAAATTTTCTACTAAGAAAGATCAATTTTCAACCAGAGAGATAAATTTTTTATTGAAATTATGAATATTAAACAAAAAAATAAATTTATTAGAAGGCAATTCAGCTTTTAACTAAACAGATGAGTTTTTACAAAAAAAATTAATTTTACGCAAAGAAGATTAATTTTTTAACAAATTTTTAATTTTGCAACATAAAATATAAATTTTCGAGTAAAAGTGGAATACCTAAACATTCAGTTTACCAAAAAAAAAGGATTTGCAAGAGATGAATTTTTAACTAAAATTATGAAACCTCAAAAAAAAGGTTAATGTTAATAAAGTAGTATAAGTTTCAACAAATTAGTTGAATTTTTCATAAAAAACAAATTTTTAACATGATTGTTCAATTTTAAACAAAATAATAAGAGTTTTAACCAAAATTAATTTTTTACCAAAAAGGCCAAAGTTTTAACTAAACATAAGTATTTTCAATCAAAAAATTAAATTTCGAAATAAAAAAGATTAATTCTCAACCAAACAATAAAACGAGTTTTTAAGAAAATAGTTCAATCATTTTGAATTTCATTAAAAACGTTAATTTTTTTTTTTAAATTCTCCCAAGAAAAGTTATTTTTTAACGAAAAAGTTGGTTTAATTTATCCAATCTTTTGAGTTTTCAACTCAAAAAGGAAAAATAAAAAAATAGAATAGTTGAATTTCTAATTTGGAAAATTATTTTAAAAAAATTATTTTCAACAATATAGATGAATTTTTAAGCAAGAAAATTAATTTTTTTACCAAAAACGCCGAAGTTTTAACGAAAAATAAAAAATTTCACGACCAAAGGGATACAGTTTTATAATAGAGTTTTTAAATTTCATTAAAGAAGATAAATTTTTTTTTAAATCTCAAAAGAAAATTGATTTTTTAACGAAAAAATCGGTTTAATTTATCCAATTTGTTGAGTTTTCAACTCAAAAAGTAAAAATAAAAAATAGAAGAATTGAATTTTTAATTTGGAAAATTATAAAAACAAATTATTTTTAACAATATAGATGAATTTTTAAGCAAGAAAATTAATTTTTTCATCAAAAAGGCCAAAGTTTTAACTAAACAAAAGAAATTTCACGACCAAAGAGATACAGTTTTATAAAAGAATTTTACATTTCATTAAAGGCGTTAAATTTTTAAAAAATACTCCCAAGAACATTGATTTTTTAAAGAAAAAGTCGGATTAATTAATCCAATCTGTTAAGTTTTCAACTCAAAAAGAACAAATTGAAGAAAATAGAATAGTTGAATTTTTAATTTGGAAAATTATTCAAAAAAATTATTTTTAACAATATAGATGAATTTTCAAGCAAGAAAATTATTTTTTTACGAAACAGGCCGAAGTTTTAACTAAACATAAGCATTTTCAATAAAAAAATTAAATTTCGAAATAAAAAAGATTAATTCTCAACTAAACAAAAAAACGAGTTTTTAAGAAAACAGTTCAGTCATCAATCGAACAGATAAATTTTCAACTAAAATCGTGAATGATTCATCAAAGGGGTACAGTTTTATAAAAGAATTTCAAATTTTATATAAGATGCTCAATTTAAAAAAAAACGCTCCCAAGAATATTTATTTAAAAAAAAAAGTCAGTTTCATGTATCCCATCAGTTGAGTTTTCAACTCATAAAGGACAAATTAAAGAAAATAGAATAGTTGAATTTTTAATTTGGAAAATTATAAAAAAAATATATTTTCAACAACATAGATGAATTTTCAAACAAGAAAAACAATTTTATACCAAAAAGGCCGAAGTTTTAACTCAACTTAAGAATTTAAAGTTACATTTCGAAATAAAAATGGTTAATTCTCAAAAAAATAAAAAGATATATTTTTAAGAAAACAGTTCAATCTTTAATCGAAGATCGAAGATCATAAAAAAAAAAATAATAAAATCATGAATCATTCACCAAAGGGATACAGTTTTATAAAAGAATCTCAAATTTTATTAAAGACGTTAATTTTTTTTTAAACAATCCCAAGAAAATTGATTTTATAAGGAAAAAGTCAGTTTAATTTATCCATTCTATCGAGTTTTCAACTCAAAAAGGACAAATTAAAGAAAATAGAATATTTGAATTTTTAATTTGGAAAATTAACAAAACAATTATTTTTAATATTATTGATGATTTTTTAAACCAAGAAAAATAATTTTTCTACCAAAAAGGCCAAAGTTCTAACTAAAAATAGGAATTTTTAATCAAAAAGTTAAATTTCGAAATAAAAAAGATAAATTCTCAACCAAATAAAAAGACGAATTTTTAAGAAAATACTTCAATCGTCAATCGAATAGATAAAATTTCAACTAAAATCATGAATCATTCACCAAAAGGGATACATTTTTACAAAAGAATTTCAAATTTCATAAAAAAGGTTAAATTTGTTTTAAAAATTCTACCAATAAAATTGATTTGTTTTTAAAAGTCGGTTTAATTTATCCCATCTCTTGAGTTTTCAACTCAAAAAGGACAAATTAAAGAAAATAGAATAGTTGAATTTTTAATTTGGAAAATTATAAAAAAAATATATTTTCAACAACATAGATGAATTTTCAAACAAGAAAAACAATTTTATACCAAAAAGGCCGAAGTTTTAACTCAACTTAAGAATTTAAAGTTACATTTCGAAATAAAAATGGTTAATTCTCAAAAAAATAAAAAGATATATTTTTAAGAAAACAGTTCAATCTTTAATCGAAGATCGAAGATCATAAAAAAAAAAATAATAAAATCATGAATCATTCACCAAAGGGATACAGTTTTATAAAAGAATCTCAAATTTTATTAAAGACGTTAATTTTTTTTTAAACAATCCCAAGAAAATTGATTTTATAAGGAAAAAGTCAGTTTAATTTATCCATTCTATCGAGTTTTCAACTCAAAAAGGACAAATTAAAGAAAATAGAATATTTGAATTTTTAATTTGGAAAATTAACAAAACAATTATTTTTAATATTATTGATGATTTTTTAAACCAAGAAAAATAATTTTTCTACCAAAAAGGCCAAAGTTCTAACTAAAAATAGGAATTTTTAATCAAAAAGTTAAATTTCGAAATAAAAAAGATAAATTCTCAACCAAATAAAAAGACGAATTTTTAAGAAAATACTTCAATCGTCAATCGAATAGATAAAATTTCAACTAAAATCATGAATCATTCACCAAAAGGGATACATTTTTACAAAAGAATTTCAAATTTCATAAAAAAGGTTAAATTTGTTTTAAAAATTCTACCAATAAAATTGATTTGTTTTTAAAAGTCGGTTTAATTTATCCCATCTCTTGAGTTTTCAACTCAAAAAGGACAAATTAAAGAAAATAGAATAGTTAAATTTTTAATTCTGAAAATTATAAAAAAAATTATTTTTAACAATATAAATGAATTTTGAACCTAGAAAATTAATTTTATACCAAAATGGCCGAAGTTTTAACTAAACTTAAAAATTTAAAGTTAAATTTTGAAATGAAAAAGATTAATTCTCAACCAAATAAAAAGATACATTTTTAAGAAAATAGTTCAATCTTCAATCGAAAATTGAAGATCTTAAAAAAAATAAATAAAAAAAAATAAAATCATGAATCATTCGCCAAAGAAATACAGTTTTATAAAAGAATTTCAAATTTCATTTAAGACGTTAAATTTTTTAAAAATGCTCCAGAGAACATTGTTTTTTAACGAAAAAGTCGGATTAATTTATCCAAGCTGTTGAGTTTTTAACTCAAAAAGTAAAAATAAAAAATAGAATAGTTGAATTTCTAATTTGGAAAATTATAAAAAAAATTATTTTTAACAATATAGATGAATTTTTAAGCGAGAAAATTAATTTTTTTTACCAAAAAGACCGAAGTTTTAACTAAACTTAAGCATTTTCAATCAAAAAGTTAAAATTCGAAATAAAAAATATTAATTCTCAACCAAATAAAAAGAAGAATTTTTAAGAAAATTGTTCAATCTTCAATCGAACAGATAAATTTTCAACTTAAAACATGAATCATTCACCAAAGGGATAAATTTTTATAAAAGAATTTCAAATTTCATTTAAGACGTTAAATTAAAAAAAAAATGCTTTCAAGAACATTGATTTTTTAACGAAAAAAGGAAATATAAAAAGAAATATAATAGTTGAATTTTTAATTTGGAAAATTATTAAAAAAATTATTTTCAACAATATACATGAATTTTCAACCAAGAAAATTACTTTTTTACCAGAAAAGCCGAAGTTTTAACTAAACATGAGAAATTTCACGACCAAAAGGATACAGTTATATAAAAAAGTTTTTAAATTTCATTAAGGACGTTAAATTTTTGTTAAAAATCTCCAAAGAAAATTGATTTTTTAACAAAAAAAATCGGTTTAATTTATCCAATCTGTTAAGTTTTCAACTCAAAAAGGAAACATTAAAGAAAATATAATAGTTGAATTTTAAATATGGAAAATTATAAACAAAAAATATTTTCAACAATATAGATGAATTTTCAACTGAAAAAATTAATTTTATACCAAAAAGGCCAAAGTTGTAACTAAACTTAAAAATTTAAAGGTAAATTTCAAAATAAAAAAGATTATTTCTCAACCAAATAAAAAGATAAATTTTTCAGAAAATACTTTAATCTTCAATCAAAGATTGAAGATCTGAAAAAAAATTTTTAAAAAACCTAAAATTATGAATCATTTACCAAAGGGATACAGTTTTATAAAAGAATTTCAAATTTCATCAATGAAATTAAATTAAAAAAAAATTGTCCCAAGAAAATTGATTTTTTAAAGAAAAAGTCGCTTTAATTTATCCAATCTGTTGAGTTTTCAACTCAAAAAGGACAAGTTAAAGAAAATAGAATAATTGAATTTTGAATTTGGAAAATTATAAAAAAAAATATTTTCAACAGTATAGATGAATTTTCAACCAAGAAAATTAGTTTTTTACAAAAAGGCCGAAATTTTAACTAAACATAAGCATTTCAAATCAAAAAGTTAAATATCGAAATAAAAAAGATTAATTCTCTACCAAATAAAAAGATAAATTTTTAAGAGAATAATTCAATTTTCAATCGAAGATTGAAGATCTTCAAAATACAAAAAAATTAAAAAAAATAAAATCATGAATCATTCACCAAAGGGATATGGTGTTATAAAAGAATTTCAATACTTATTAAAGACATTACATTTTTTTTAAATTCTTTCAAGAAAATTGATTTTTTAACGAAAACGTCGCTTTAATTTATCCCATCTGTTAAATTTTCAACTCAAAAAGGACAAATTCAATAAAATAGATTAGCTGAATTTTTAATTTGGAGAATTATGAAAAAAAATATTTTCAACAAATAGATGAATTTTTAATAAAGAAAATTTATTTTTCAACTAAAATCATGAATCTTTTACCAAAGGAGTACAGTTTTATAAAAGAATTTAAAATTTCATTAAAGACGTTCAATTTTTTTTTAATTTCCCCATGAAAATTGATTTTTTAACAAAAAAGATCGAATATTCCAAAAAATAGTTTAATTTTTTAACATGTATAAATACGAACTTTCAACCAAATTTTCGAATTCTCAAAGAAAAAAAGAATTAACTTCCAACTGAAAAAACACCAAATTTCAACCAAATAGTTCAATTTTGAATAATGCATATGAATTTTGAACTAAAATGCTGGACCAACAACAACAAAAAAGTATTTTTTAATAAAGTATTTTAACTTTTAAACAAGTAGTTAAATTTTGAAATAAAATGCTGAATATTTAACCAAAAAAATGGATTTTTTTACAAAATAGTTCAACTTTTAACCAAGTAATTGAATTTTCCACGAAAAATGATAAATCTTCTATCAGAACAGTTTAATAAAAGAATTTCAAATTTCATTGAAGACCTTATTATTTTTTTTTCTCCCAAGAAAATTGATTTTGGTAAAAAGTTAACTTAATTTATCGAATTTGTTGAGATTTAAAATCAAAAAGGAAAAATTAAATAAAATAGAATAGTTGAACTTTTAATTTGGAAAATTATAATAAAAATATTTTCAACAATATAGATGAATTTTCAACCAAGAAAATTAATTTTTTACCAAAAAGGCCAAAGTTTTAACTAAACATAAGAATTTTTAATCAAAAAGTTAAATTTCTAAATAAAAAAGATTAATTCTCAAATAAATAAAAAGACAAATTTTTAAGAAAACGTTTTGATCTTCAATTTAAGAGATAAATTTTGTACTCAAATCATAAATCATTCACCAACGGGATACATTTTTATAAAAGAATTTCAAATTTCATTAAAGACGTTCAATTTAAAAAAAATTGATTTTTTAACAAAATAGATCAAATTTTCTTAAAAATAGTTAAATTTTTTAACGGGTATAAAGACGAACTTTCAACGAAATTTTCGAATTCTCAAAAAAAAATTAACTTGCAACTGAAAAAACATCAATTTGTAATCAAAAAGTTCAATTTTTACGAAAGCACATGAATTTTCAACTAAAATGCTGGATCTACAACAACAAGAAAGTAATTTTTGACAAAGTATTTTAACGTTCAAATAAGTAGTTAAATTTTAAAATAAAATGCTGAATATTTAACAACAAAAATTGATTTTTTTAACAAATAGTTCAACTTTTAACCAAGTAGTTGAATTTTCTAATAAAAATAATAAATGTTCTATCAGCAAAGAAGAATTTCCAAAGAAGTTTAATTTTAAATTAAAAAAGAATAATTTTTAAGAAAAAAGTATATTTTCATCAAAATATTTCAAAATTAAGCCAACTGCTGAATATTTAATTTAAATGATGAATCATTAACACCAATTTTTCAACCAAATAGTTTAATTTTTAACAAAACCATATGAATTTTTAAATAAAAATTTTGATCATCAATAACAACAAAATAATTTTTAACAAATTGTTTCAACTTTTAAACAAGTTATGAATCATTAACGAAAGGAATGGATTTAAAAAAGCAGTTAAACTATCATAAAAGCTGTTAAATTTTCAATAAACAAAGATACATTTAAAACCAAGAAGTTGAATTATCAAATAAAAAAATATTTTGTTGGACAAAAAAAGCTCTTCTTGGAATAAAATATTTAAATTTTTAACTGAGAAAAATAAATTTTTAAACAAAGAGATAGATTTTTCCTCAAATGATAAATATCGAACAAAAAAGAACATTTTTTAATAAAAAATTTCAACTTTCAACTAAATGTTAAAATTTTCAAACCAAAAAATTATTTTTGTAGCAGGAAGAATTATTTTCAAACAAAAAAGACAAATTAGCAAAAAAATACAAGAATTTTCCACCAAAAAGTTTAACCTTCAACTAATAAGAAAAGTAATTTTTAACCAAAAATAAAATTTGTGGAACAAAATAGTTACATTTTCAAATAAAAAAAATTAATTTGCAATCAAACAGATGTTTTTTTACTAAAATGATAAATATTGGACTAAAAAATTTTTAAGAAAATAAAAGAATTTTCAATTAAAAAGTTTAATTTTCAACTAATAAGAAAATTATTTTTTTAACAAAAATAAACAAAATACATACATTTTCAATTTAAATAATGATCAATGTCCAGATAAAAAAAATTGGTTAACGAAATAGTTAAATTTTCAACCAGAAAGATAAATTTTCTACTGAAATTATGATTATTAGCAAAAAAAAAAATTTATAAGAAGGCAGTTTAGCTTTCAACTAAACAGGTGAATTTTTCAACAACAAAATTAATTTTACGCAAAGAAGATTAATTTTTAAACAAATGTTTGAATTTTCAACATATAATATCAATTTTAAAGTAAAAGTGGAATACCTGAACATTCAGTTTAAAAAATTATTCATAACAAAATAGAATTTTTAAGATAGTATAATCAAATTTTCAGAAGATGAATTTTTAATTAAAATTACGAAACCTCAACAAAAAAAGGTTAACCTTAATTAATTAAATAATTAATAATTAATTCAATTTATTGATAAAGTAGTATAAATGTCAACAAATTAGTAAAATTTTTCATAAAAAAGAAATTTTCAATAAAATAATAATAAAAGTTTTAACCGAAAAGATCAATTTTCAACAATTTACATTTTTTTTAAACTATAAAAGACAATTTCGTGTAATTTTTTTTTAAATATAAAAAATGTGCGCCTTCTTTCACTAACATATACTAACTATATCAAATCGAAAATAAAGAAGATCAAAATACTTGATTTTTAATTATTTAAATAATTTTTCATTGTTAAAATGTAACTTTTGACTGCAATAAGGCAAAAAAGTGTAGTTTTTTTGTAAATTATTTTTAAAAAAATATCAGCTTCTCTTATGATTGCATTTTTTATTAATAACCTTAATTTTTTTAACAATTACCAGTTGTTTAAACACTTTTTTCTACAAAATCTTCACTATTTGTAAATTACATGAACTAATTAGTTAAATTTAAACATAATAGTTCCAGTTACTTTTAGAAGCTGTAAATTTTGTTTATCTAACAAAAAATGGAACTAATGAAATTTTAAGACATTTTTTTAAAAAAACAGAACTTTTCTGCATTATTTTAGTCAAAAGTTACATTTCAACCATCGGAATTTGTTTGAAAAATTAATAAGAGATTGTACCAACAGGTTTTATTTCTTTCAGGTGTTACATTTAAATATCAAGAAAATTGTTTAAACAATTTAAAAAAAATGTTTGTTGTTAGTGAATTTTGTTATCTGAGCATTTTCAGGTTTGGGAACTGTGCAGTT
>JAAAKG020145060.1:0-10968 GCA_010014905.2 Druon quercuslanigerum | reverse complement strand
TATTGGAGTTTTAATTAATTTTTTAAACTGTTGTCGTATTTTTCAATCTGATAATATGAAGCCTTCAAGTGAATTCAAAATATCACTTGAAAAACAACTAATATGTGATCTCATGTGATTTGGCCTTTATAAAAACTAAAAATGGCACCGTACCAGTGTTAAAATTTTAACCCTCGTTTTTTTCAAATTTATTCAACATTAAGCGAAAATTAAAGAAAAAATTAAGGCCATGTGATGAGTGGATCACGTTACCAGATTCCTATCTTAGCGACACTTATTTTATTTCCTAACTTATTTTCACATGAAGTGCTATATCGAGTTGAAAATTTAGAATAATAAATCAGAAGAAATAAGGAAGGTGGGCTTCATCCTAAGTTTTAATAATTATGAAAAAAGCAACAAAAAAAATTATTAAAAAATTTTTTTTTTAATTATTAAAATTTAGGATCAGGCCCGCCGTTCTTAGTGCTTCTTATTTATTCTTAAAAATCTTCAACTTGATGTGGTGCTTCGTATTAAAAAAATTTAGGAAATGCAAAAAGTGTTGGTAAGGTAGGAATCTGTTCACGTGACCCACGCGTAACATGGCCTTAAGATTCTTTCCGATATTATAACACAGAAGTTACAAAAAAAGTAATTGCGTACTAGAAAAGTAAATGGCTCATCTTACCCCCTATGATTATATCGCCCCGCCCTAAATTAATAGCCTAAAAGACGAAAACGTATCCTTTACGTCGCAGTTCTACATAACCTCTTTGTGAATTTAGTGGATAATACTGTTGTATCATTTCAGATTTGAAGAACACGCAAATATTTAGGGAAATCGTTTTCAATTATTTTCATGGATTTTTGGCAAAATATAATAAGTTAAAAAATGGAAGAAAGTTCCACGCTGACGGAATGCACGTTTCTTTCAGATGTCGATATCCATGTGCGCGGTGAGGGCTGTGCAGTAGCGTTTGCGAGGTGCTGCGCTTTGAATCTAAATTTATCGGTCGTTCTTCGTTGCGGAGTGGAGTGGTAAAGTGACAGCTAATCCGGCGTAGGGGTTATATCGTAGACAGTCAGTGAAACGAAGCATGGTGAGGTACCGAACAGTAAATCATTATTTACTTACGTAAAATGTAAAGTGTGGTATGCTGGATGCGTTATTGTGATAAAGAGAGTGATTAGTGTCTCAGAAAGTGTAATTGATGTTTTACAAAATAAAATAAAATACAAAGGATACAAAGTCAATGATCTGTTTGTCTATGGTAATACTGTCATTATTTGAAAGGAGAAAGTTCTACATTATTTATCGAATTCAACAATTAAAATGGCGGATGAGGAAATCAACAACACGTGCGAGGACTCCCTTGGCCCCACTGATGCCAATACGGCTTTTGCTAAAAAGTTAAGGGGTCGAAAAGGTGCTTTAAAGAAAAAAAATGTTTACGTCGTTAAAAATCATAGCTTCATGCCGCGCTTTTTCAAACAGCCTACGTTTTGTAGTCATTGTAAGGATTTCATATGGTAAGTCAAAAAAGAATATTATACTTTTCAAGTCTTAGAAATATTTGTTTAACCCTACACATTAATTTACATCACGAAATACATTTTCAGTGTAACTGTAACTGCTTTTTTAGACTAGAATACAAACTTTAGGTATTTTGAATTAATCATCAAATTAATATTTCACGTAGGGTTTGGGAGCACGTGCTCTATTAACAAAATTTTTTATAAATCAGCAAGATAACTTCGATATAGTGCCCGACATATATGAGTGAAATTGTTTATTATTAATACCAGGAGGTTTTCCATTAATTTAGCACGGGGAGCGACAACTTTTTATTAATCTGCAACTTCATCGCGATGATATGTAATAATTATATGCCCACGACAATCTCCTGTTCAGAAATATTTTCGGAATAAAAGGGAATCATAACACCAAAGTCTAACTATTTTAATTAAACCTCGTGTTAAGCCTAATAAAACAACATGTAAGTGCACAGTAAGTGTTTAACTAAATATTTAAATTTCTTACCATTTTCTTAATATCTAGTTTTTCGTAAATCATTGTTTATCATTATATTACAATTTGTTGCTTAAAATTATAAGAAAATGCCATTTAGTTGCATTCTGCTTTAATAATTACAAATTGGTTAAATAAAACAGTGAATTAATAATACTGATAGTTTCATTTTGATGTACTGTAAATTGTATAAACCATTTGCAGTAAGTTTTAAAAAGGAAGAACTAAACATATTTAAAAAAATAAAGAAAATAATATTACTTATCAACGGCGAGAAGAATACGATTTTAAAGAGAGTGTAGTTTAAAAATACACGATTAAAAATGGCCTTCCGTGCGCAGGACACATATGATACTTTTTCTATCCCCTCTAGAACTTGGCCAATGCATGCTTCTAGATGGATTTGGTTCTATAGAGTCTATTTTATTTAATTATGTTAAATTAGGTTAGGTTTTGCAATTTATAATTTTCTCTCGTGGCGGCGCCACATTTATCCTGCTCGTTCGCCCTCTGCCGTCCACATTCAGCGGGCTTTTACTGCCTGCTTGCGAACTGCGTACTACACATTCGTCGTTAACAGTCGCCTAAATGAATAAAATATCCTTATATTTTCTTTGCCCCGTTAATTTTAATATCCTAAACCACCATAACACTTGGTTACCTAGATTTGGTATGCAACAATTTTTTGAAATAAATATTATTGACTTGAAACGAAACTGAATGAAGTTTGGAACTATATTTTCCGAATACAAATTCTACATGTTAAAGACTCGATACAGCTTGCCGGAGTTCCAGTACTGGTTTGTTGAACTGCGCCAGTATTGTGTCAGCACTGTACTACAATGATTACCAGTACTAGCGAGACAGTACTAGCGCATTACTAGGACAGTACTGTCAAACCACTGGAATAATGAAATACCAGATTTTATCAAAAAATCTTTGAAAAGCACATATTTGTTTCAAAATGTTAATACACGATGAATGCATGCCCATACGGTTGTATTACGTTGAGATATTATTATAATTTCAAATATATATATATATATATTTTACAATCAATTTGTCAACTCTGTACGGCTGTCCTCAAAAGTTATAAGATAAGAAACTTAAGAAAAAATAATTATTGAGAGACTGCGAGTATTTTGTGTGAAAGCTATAATAGAGTCGCCTAAAATTAGGATAAGTATTACTTACGTGATAATTATATTACAAACAGTCACGCCACTGATATAACCTTTTTTTTAGCATATGTAAGTGCTGATGATGGAACTTAGAAAGTTCATGAACTTCGATACTTTCAAAACGAAGGTTGCTCTAAAAATATACTATCATCTATTGTTTCTTTGGTGTTTTAGACCATTTAAGAACTTTTCACATGAACAAAAAAAATTATTTTATATGAATATTTACAATTTTAAGTAAAGGTGAAATTTGGAAGCTTTTTCCTACACAAAAGTAGAATAAAAATATTTTAATGGTATTTAAATCTATAGCTTATCATATATTCAAAAGAACTGCGCAATATTTCTAAGCCTATTTTTTGAAAACCTCCACTTTTGTACCACTGATGTAATACTGTTTCGACTGTGTAGCCAAACTTCAGCTAGTACACATATGGCAAACTGCTGCACACTAACGGCATTTCCACCTGGGTATAAGGAAGTTTAGATTTTCTGGTTTCTAATCCCGAAAGGATATTGTGTAATGTTTTAGGAATTTTGACATATTAGTTAAAAGCAGTGTTTAAAAATAATTGAAAAATTAGAGAAATATGAAATCATGAATAAAACGGAAAGGATATAAGCAATTATGAAGGTGATTCAATCCGGTAATCTCCTTTCTTTTAATTCGCATTTCATCAAAATTTAAGGATAGATTTTCAGGGATAATCTGACTTTTAATTCTTAATTTCAAAAAAATAGAAACACGATATAATACTGTGGAGAAATATTGACCACCAACGTAATGAAAGAGTGAGTATTATTATTATTTTTTTAATATGCTAATTTTGCATAGGTAGAAGTGTCCAACGAAAGAATAGGTTTATCTCCGAAACCATTTATTTTCTAATTTCTTAACAACTGACACTTGTGTTGTAATCAATGCTGGCGAACATATTTTCAACTTTTTTAATTTTCCCTAATTCGATCAGTACTGTATTTTTTATTTATTTAATTCCCTCTAATATGTCCACAAAATATGTGCACTTGCATAGTTTCTATTTCTCCGTGTGCAACATAAGTTTGCAGATTTTAATTTTTTGTCAAGGTAATTTTTAATTCCATACTTACAAGCTTTATTTTTGATTCTTTTAATTCCTTCTAATCTGTCCACAAAATACGTGCACGTGCATAATTTATATTCGTTTTTCTGGAATATAAGTTTGGAAATTTCATTTACTTGGTCAGCCATAACGGTGGAATAATTTTAATTATAGTATTTTATATTTTTTAAACAAATTATATATTTAATAATATAATAATTATGAATGAATTGATTTAATAATGTTGTGTAAGTTAAACCAAATTTATTCATCTTTAAACAGAATGATAAAAATATTCTTTGAAAATACTACAAATTTTTTCTATTAACATAATTATTTTATATTTATGACTGATCAATTAAAAAAACTACGTTTTTTGTCTTCTAATAGGCATTACTCTCTTTCTTTCTATTCTTTCTTTTGCATTCCTTTATCTTTTTATTTCTCTCAATACGCTTCCATTACATTTTTCTGAGTTGATTAAAAACAATCGATTTCCCTCGTTTTTTTCTACTCCTTGGTGGAACTTTCGATGCAGGAAAATTCGCGTATTAAACGGAAATTAAATTCTGAATTTTTCTGAATTCTTCTCTTCTTACCGGGTTTCAAGAATGGAGATGGGTAGTTTTTAACAGTATTCTTATGTGCAATGGAATGCAATATTAAAAGAAATACATCATTCAAATACGTGCATGGCAATATTACAACGCCAGCATTGGAAATCCACAATATCATATATTGCGTTTCGGAAATGCACTTTCAATACATTGATTGTAAAGTTTCAACACACATGCCTAAAAGAATTAAAAAATTGTATAAAAAAATGGTTTGACATGCAACATAAAAGATCAAACGACTACCTACCTTTTAGAAAAATTACAACTCTGCAACTTGTAGAGAAAAAAACCCTTAATAAAATAAAAATGGTTTGAATAATTAAAAATTTTTTTAAATATCTAAAAGTTTGCAATTTAATTGATATTGATTATTGTTAAAAAATCATATCACTATTATCATAAAAGACAATATAGAGCGACCATTCCACCTCTTACTACTCGTGTGGAAAAGTCATCTAATGTTTGCTGTATTCAGACTAATCGCAGATGATAGCGGCTAGTCTGCTGCTAAAATAATTAGGAACGTTGCTTCAATTCAAAAGCTGTGTTGCTTATCGTACACAGTTTTTTTATTGACGTTCTGAGAAACCGGCGAACAGGGCGCAGAGTGGTGCAAATATATATTTGCTATTCAAAAAGGCCTAAAGTATTTAATTATTAACTGATAAGAAATCCTTTTTACATTCTCATCATTTAGGATTGAGAAAGTATTAGAATTGTCCGAAATTTGACACCACAGTTTTTTAACGGATCTCCACATTTCGAGACCTCCTGAATCCGAAAATGAAGTTGTTACGATGACGTGTGTCTGTCTGCCCGTCCATCCGTAAAGAGAACTCTCGAAAAAAAGAACGAATCAAGTCGACCTTTGGCACACTTTTTTTTAGGTCGAAAAGTGAGAGCATTTTGAACATTTTTGAGACCATTTTTATTTTGAAATTGAAGATTCTATGCACGGCTAATTATATTATTAAAAATAACGAACAATTTATCCTAATGACTTTTTTTGATAAAAAAATTCTCACACACAGCGCGCGATGATAATGTCCCCGCGAAAGGGCAGATGTTTAGATTTAAAAAGCATTACATTTCTAGCCAACCTAAGAAGTGGTACATTTTTGTTACTTTTTAGCCTATTTTTTAAAAAACCTTTTAATATTCCTTTTCCAAATTGGTATAAACAAATTTTAACCTTTTTTACAAACAAAAATCGTTCCAATCTAATATATATCTACGTCTACGTATGAACATTTTCATCCATTTTTTTTTTTTTTTTTTGAATAAGTTCACTTTCATCTCACATATACCGTAATAGTTTATCAGATTCATTATGCTGCAAAATATTTTAATGAACAAGCAGAAGTTTCCTTTTAATTTTTTTGCGAACAAAACTGATTCCCCATATTATATCTCTCGAAATAGTTTTCCAGTGTTAATAAACTCGAGCAAGTGGTTTAAGTATAATATTTAGCTTTGTTATAAATAATGTAGGTAAATAATATAAAATATTTTTTTATCCATTTAAGAATTGATTATACAACTACCGCAAGGTTCTTTTTAGAGCGAATACAATCCAGGAATAGGACAATTAATTTCGGAAGATCAGCTGTAAATTGCACCTATGTGCATGCCTCACGACGTATATATATAGCGCTTTATCGGGGTGTGGATGGAGGGTCCCCGTATCAAGGGTTTCTGATGAATATGGTTACAATTATTGATAAAAAATCGCGAACAATTTCCCAGGGATGGTCCCAAAGAAACAACAAGAAAATAATTTGTTAGAAACACGACGACGAAACGGTGAAACGTCGACATTGAGTGAACGAATGAACTCAAGGAGCTCTGCGTATGCCCTGTGGTACCAGAAACACAGCCAAAGCTTCAGAACGTTTCGCATCAGTCATTGCGAAATCAACGTACCTGCCTCTTGAAAAACGAAGATGTACGTGGAGAGCTTCCCAAACCGCTGCTTGAACAAGATGCGGATGAAGATAAGAAAGCGACAATAATACCAACGGCGTAAAGCAGGAAACTTCTGAGAGTTTATTTCGATTTCAGCACAAGGAGGAACATTAACATGCAGGTCTGTGGCTGACAACATACAGATTTATGTTTAAAAAATCAATGAGATGAAGAATGAGGTTTCTAATCATTTTCCAGAATGGCCTTGACTTGGAAATCCTGGAAACAGAAATGGGCACACAGAAAAAACTGAAGTTAAATTTTGTTGCATGTCAAATTTTCGGCTTTTAAAGAGTACATGCTATTCGACGAAATTTTTATCACAAGGTGGAATAAAGATGTCGTCTGCTATGTCCTTAGCAACAGTGGAAGAACGGCAGCGTATGAGTAGAATCGAGCTATAAATCAGGACCCCAGATTTAAACAAACTTTTGGCTTGCCCGTGAAAATGAGAGAAGCGATATTTTTAAACAGTTATACTGTGATGTGCTTCATTTTTCTTCGGAAGAATAAAGTTAAATAGTTTTAACATCTAGTAAGGAAAAATAAATAAAGAAAATAGTGTAAAGATTTGCAAATATATAATGTTGAAAAAAATTTAAAAGAGCGAGCAATTAAAAAAAAATGGTTAAAAATGTAAAAATTATTAATGATGTTCATTTTGCTATAAAATTTAAACAATTTTGTTTTTTTTCTAACAAAAAGATTTTATGTACATATTAATGCGGAATTAATTACGTATTTTTTTAACAAAATCCTCAAAAATGAATTTTTTTCTATTTACCTTATCAACTTATTAACTTATCTGCAAACCTTACAAAATTTGTTAAAAATTATCAATAATAATAATAGCGCAATAAATAATACTAACAGAATTAAAAGTTTTACAACTTATTTCATAGATTTAGAGTTTTACAATATTTTATTATTTATTTTTCCTCATTGGATGCTAAAACTATTTAACTTTATTCTTTCTGCAAACAATCACGAATATCGTTGTAGAACAACCGTAAAATATCACTTTCCTGATTTTCACAATGCTTTTGGTAGCAAGTCGGCCCAAAAGGTAATTAGCGCCGCGATTTCACCTGATGGCCAGCGGACAACTCTCATTCCTACTTTCTTCTCTACAGACGGGCTGAAATTGCTATCTCACAACTTGTAAACTATGGTTAAGATCAAAGCGAACATGGTCACATTTTGACTGGGTGTCAAATGCTTTATTTTGGAACACAAAAAATATATGTTATCCGCCCACGATAAGTGCAATTAGTTTTTTTAAATGAAATAGTACTAATTGCAATAATAATAAATATTTCGTGGCCTGATTTTCAGACAGATTTCATTAATAATTTCCCGTTCTTCGCACTGCTATCAAGAACGCAGCAGACGACGCTTTTTCACTGAAAAATTATTCTGAGGCAGGTTAAAATCACGAAATCATCTCAGTTTTGTGTAAAGTTTATTTGGCAAGGTTAATTGTTCTTGCGGTGAAACTTTCGTAGACAATCGATGTAAAGTTTATCTTCTGTTTATTCTGTGCAATCTTTGGATACTTCAATCACTTCACGTAATACCGGGTTATAAGACTGGTATATTTCCCACGGATCGGACTCCAAAAGTTTGGATGAGACTGGCTGCTTAGTTTTCAACACGGATTCACAAATGAAAAAAGGATCACACTGAGTAGCAGCTTATATTGACCGAAATGGCCGTGGAACGTACTTTGATAACTACAAAGTTCCTACTTGGATTGAATTTTTATTTTTATAAAATCATTAAAAAATAATAAAAGGTTAAGCCGATTTGTTCGCAAAAATCTAAGGACAGTTTCCAAGGTGGTGATTATATAATAAGGCGTCTATTAATTCGCATATTGAATCCTGTGTTTAATCTTGCTCTTCACAAATTGCTAATTTATATTTAGCATAGTGCACGCACATTTCATGTTTTGCGTTGGGTGCTAGTTTTAAATGTTCATCAAAAGCTCTCTTTTTATGTTGGATCACTTATATGGTTTTAATTTTAAGATTTATCAACGTTTATAACGAAGCATTAAAAGGGATACTACGGGATAAACTCGTACCATCCTCATCTTATCAGTCACTTGACATAGTCCGTGGCTACAATGAAAAACCGGGTTCAACTAAGTAAAATTAATAAAAAATAATAAACTGAACCGAGGTTACGACCAGGCAATGACCACGGAAAAACGTCGATTTAAAAGGTGAGACCAACTCAGGAAGGACATCCTTACCTGTTGGCAAGGAAGCTCACTGGCGCGAAGATGATACATGCAGAGGTTACAAAAACGTTGGGTCAATATGCACCTGGATTATGCTCATAAAACGCCTCTTCATTTAGGAGATCAGGTATCTTCTTTACCGTAGATTGTCGTAGATTTTAATAAATAGAAATTTCGTCAAAAATCTTTCTTTTGCGAGAAATTTTTCTCCAGGCATGAGTGTAAACAAAAGGTAGACATCCCCATGCATCTGCTCGCTTTAGCTGTAGCTATCAAGGTTGGGTGGGGGTCATATTTCCATTACTGTGATGGGGCTCAATGAGGGGAGAAAAATCTCTCATGCGGTTCGCATATGCCCCTTCCCCACGTTCAGGCCTCACTGACCTAGGGATGTAGTGATGGGGGTAGGTGCTATTCTAAACAGACGGCCAAGGAATGGGAGTTGACGGCGGCGGTTCGTTTTCCCTGAGAAGAATAGAAGATATGTATGCTATGGTAAGAGAACAGTTTATTAAGAACTTTCGTTTTTAAATTAAGCTTTTGCACAAGAAAAGCCTTCCATGACCTCTGAGTACTTTTATTTAACTCGCTTCAAAATCTGAACTAAGAATGTTGACAATTTTAATATGAAGCTAATGTACTATGGATAACTTTGACACCTTGGATTGAAACAGATTGTAAGGTCTTATTTGAAATTAAAATATGTGAAATTAACTGCAGACCAATTTTTAATCTTTTGTAAGTTTTCACACCTTGAATTAAAACTTATTTAATTTCTTCGAATTTGTAACTAACCAAACAATTCAACTTCAAGTTTCAATTTTGCCTAACATCTGAAACTCATGGCCTCTCATAGCTGATTAAAAGATATAAAAATCACTGAATTGAGGTGACATTGGACTGTTTCCAAAGCAAAAATTCACTTAGAGAGGTGCAGAAAAAAAGTATGGTTGATGAGTATTGGTTATTATTATAAAGTGTAGAGTGGTGGGCAAAAAGTTTTCTTTTTAAATAAAATTTCATGATTTTAAAAAGCCGTTGGTCACCCTGCAAAAGGTATAGCTGTATGTGGATGCAATAAATGTCCCTGAAGGTCATAAAATGTTGAGGCAGCCATTTAAATGTATACAACCAATAGTACATTGTGCGGTTAGCTGGACAAGCAATCAATTTGAAGGAGTGTAAAGCTTGCCTTCCGAGTGAAGCGAGGGCGGGAATCACACGAATTCAAATCGGCTGTTTTCTCCGTGCCACACCCGATACTTTTTGCTTTAAAAAGAATAGAAATGAGCATTTGTTAACCCTGTTGAGAGGGACAATAAGGAATTGAAGTACATAAAGTCGAATATTTGAAGATGTTTTTCTTTAATGTATGAGTTAATTCTTTGTGTTGCTTACGTTCATTTGGGTAGGATAAATACCCCAAAACGATCCTTACCCAGCGGGACAGTGTTCTAGAACTATGATGTAACAGTTCCAGAACACAAAAGTACAAGTTCTTGAATATGATAAGGACATACTTAGAACATGTTCTAAGTAATGCCGTCCCCAAATGGATGTAGCAGTTCTGTAACACTGTTCAAGAACCATGTTCTTGAACAGTGTATGTTGGATCTCGCGCTTCGCGCTCGGATATTTATACTTTGTGCCCGGAATGTTTGCCCAATTATGCATTTTATTAATTATGCAGAATTGATTGATACTTTGTCGAAAACCTCTTTTAAATACCATATTTGTATGCATCTTCAATATCTTTGTATTTTAAATTATGCAAGAAATTCGGTATAAACATTAAATTTCTCAAAGCTCTGTAGGCTTTCAGGTAGACATTCTCATCGAGGCACTCGCGCTTCGCGCTCGTTTTTGG
>JAAAKG020145058.1:0-10969 GCA_010014905.2 Druon quercuslanigerum | reverse complement strand
TCCTATAGTTAAACATAAAATATGTTAATCCTGAACATGTAGATGTTACATTTGAACATCCATTTTTCTCCGTGAAGTACAGACATTTTTGAAAATTGTATTTTTGAGCTTGTGGGATCGAATTAGATCGAAATATGTCGGAAGAGTAGACTTGAAAATTTGGGTCATCAAAAACCTCCTTCTACGAGCAAGTAATTGATGCATGTTGTTGAAAATGAGTCTTTTTCGTTTCTTGCGTTAGCCTTACGTGAGAAGCTTTACAAAACGGTCGTGTGGGTGTGTTACAACTGTTAGATACTTTCCCTTTATTTGCATCGTTATCGACACTCGTTTCATTTGGCAATTCTGCGTTTCATATAAAGTCGAAGAAAGTACTCGACCAGTTTTAATGATAAAAGGATGATAAGATTGGAATAAGAAGAGTTGCCTTTGAAGAAATGGTTATTTCTTGAAGATTCCGATTTGCTGAGATCCGCAGTGGAGTGGAGTGGAGTTGAGAATAGTGAGTGAGCTAGATATTGATCAGAGGAGGTCGGTCGAAACGGCGGCGGCGGTTGCTCCAAGGCCTCCTTTCCGAGGAGAATAAGTTACAGACAGCTCTTTAGCTTTAGCTTTAGCTAAACGTGAAACGTCGTCGTGTATCCCACGGGCCTGAGGCCCCAGGGCCCAGATAGTCCAGGAAAAGCACTAACAAGTCGAGAGTCGACGAGACTCTCGAGACTGAGGTCAGGCTATGTCGAGAATACCACCATTTACCATTTACTATTTACCATTTACCATTTACCATTCACCATTACCACTGAGCAGAACCAGGATAGTAACAAAGTCATTCCCTGCTTATTCTCAGTTCTCACACTCAGCGTTTCCTCAGATCTGATATTATACATATTTTATTCAACATTCCATGTTTAACTCAATTTTCACTCGCTCGATTCACGTATTTATAATGAGCCGTCAATTTACGGGGAAATGTAATATTATCTGCATGCTCAGAAGACACATGTGAATTTTCGACAATAAGTACATTGAGAGAGATCAATTTTCAACCATGAAAGATGACTTTTTCACAATAAAAGATTAGTTTTCAAGTCATAAAGATTATGTTATATTATTATATATTCTTATATATTATTATATTATTATTATACATTATTATATTATTATATATGATTATATTATATTTATTAGATATTTATGTCTCTAATGAGGCGGAAAGTGAGATAGTTTGGAAATTTGTTTTTTAATGATTAAATCTTTTTCATGCTCGTTTGCATAAAATTATTCTTGAAACAATGGTTTTTTTAAATCATAAAATTAAAAAAGAAAAGTTTAATTTTCAACTAAAAAGATGGCTTTATCAAAATATTGGAATTTTTTATTAAATAGCCGAATTTGCATCCTACAAAGATTAATTTTCTTCCAATTCATACGAATTTTCAAACAAATATATGAATTTTCAACCAAGTAGTTGAATTTTTAACTAAAAGTACAGTTTTAGTCGAGAGAGATGAATTTTCAATCATGAACGATGACTTTTTCAAAATAAAAGACTAGTTTTCAAGCCATACAGACAACATTTTACCAAAAAAGTTTTTTTTTTTTTTAGAACCGATGTATTTAGATTATTATATTATCATTTTTTCTCCCTCTTTTTTCTTTTTTAGATGATGTTCATGTCTCTAATGAGCCGGAATGTGAGATAGTTTGGAAATATGTTTTTTAATGATTGAATATTTCTCATGCTCTTTTGCATAAAATGATTATTGGGAAAATGAATTTTTTTCAATCTTAAAATTTTTAAAAAAAGTTTAATTTTTCATCTAAAAAGATAAAAAATGGTTTTATCAAAATATTTGAACTTTTTATCAAATAGCCGAATTTTCTTCCTACAAAGATTAATTTTGTTCCGATACATACGAATTTTCAATAAAATATATGAATTTTCAACCAACTGGTTGAATTTTTCACTCAAATAGGGAGGTTCACAAGCAAAAAAATGGAATAGATCAATTTCCAGTTAACAAAACTAATGTTTAATAACAATAAAAAAAAGATATATCAGCTAGTTGAACTCAAGAAAGAGAGAAATTTTTAACAAATTTTTAACAAAATGTTTGAATCCTTAAACAAAATAATGAGTTTTCAACAAACAAGATTCGTTTTCTACCCCAAATAGATAAATATTCAGGAAAATAGTTAAGACTGCAAACTGAAGAAATAATTGAATTTTTCACTAAAAAGACCAATTTTTAACTAAAAATGTAACCCTATAATTTTCAATCCTAAAAAAAAATTTAAAAAAAGAGGATCCTCATGAAACTGAGACATTTTCAACTGATACAGGAAAATAGTTAAATTTTTAAAAAAATTGTTTCAATTTTAACCAAATAGTTTAATTTTCTTACACAGTAGTTACATTTTTCGCCCAAAATGTGAATTTTCAACAAGAAAGGTATTTTTAAGCCCAATAGTTTAATTTTCTATTAAATTGCTGAATTTTCTTCTAAAATGGTCAATCTTCAAGAAAAAAATTAGAGAATGTTTCAATAATTAAAAAATTTTCAACGAAACATGTAATAGTTAATGTTTCAATAATAAAAGATTTTAATTTTTAATGCAAAACAGTTAAATTAAACCTAAAAAATACGCATTTTTCTATGAAGCACTTTGCATCCCCAACTAGAAAAGATCAATTTTCAATTTAAAATATAAATTTTTAAGCAAAATTTAATAGTTACATTTTTTTCTGAAGAAAATTCTCACAAGAAGATTAATTTTCTAACAAAAAGGAAGATTTTACAACAAGATAATTAAACTTTCTAACAATATTTGAATTTTTTATCAAATAGCCAAATTTGCATCCTACAAAGATTAATTTTCTTCCAATACAGACGAATTTTTAATCAAATACATGAATTTTTAACTAAAAAGATCAAGTTTTAACTAAAAATGTAACCCTATAATTTTCGATTCTAAAAAATAATTTAAAAAAAAGAGAATTTTCAAACAGTTGAATTCAACTAAAAGAGACGAATTTTTGACAAAATAACTGAATCCTCATCAAATTGAGGATTTTTCAACTGATACCACAAAATAGTTCAATTTTCAAATAAATAGTTTCAATTTTAACCAAATAGTATAATTTTCTTATACAGTAGTTACATTTTTAACCCAAAATATGAATTTTTAACAAGAAAGTTATTTTTAAACTTAATAGTTTAATTTTCTATCAAACTGTTGAATTTTCTTCTTAAATGATCAATCTTCACGAAAAAAATTAGTTGATGTTTCAATAATAAAAAAATTCTCAACGGATCATGTAAAAGTTAATATTTCAACAGTAAAATATTTTAATTTTTAATACAAAATAGTTAAATTAATCAATTTAAAATATCAAATTTCAACCAAAAAATTATTAGTTAAATTTTTAATAAAGAAAATTAAATGTAAAAAAAACAAATTGTTAGAAAAAAATTGAATTTTTAACTAGAAAGTATGATTTTTCAAACAAGAAGATTAATTTTCTAACAAAAATGAAGATTTTTCAACAAAATACATCAATTTTCAACTTAACATATGTATTTTCAACCAAGAATGGAATAGTCATTTTCAGTAAAGAAAATTCATTCAGAACCAAAAAAATGAATTTTCAGCAAAATAGTTCAATTATAATTGAACTATTATCAACCAAAGAGTCAACAATTGAACTTTCATACCAACAAGTCATATTTACGATAAAAAAACTGACTTTTTAACAAAATAGTTAAATTTTCAACAAATTAATAAAATTTTCAGCGAAAAGAGATGAATTCTGAACCAAACATAGATCAGTAGAATTTTCAAGCAAAAAAAGTCCGATTTCTTAATTGAGTTTTATTAATTAAGTACGCATTAAATCGAAAAGGGAGAAAGAGGAAGTTTTTAAAAATTAGGGGAAAAAGATCAATTCTTTAAAAAAAAGAAAGAAAATAGGAGAAGAGTGTCAAATCTGTCATATTCAAAAATTGACGTCTATCTACTTGATCAAATAGAGTAATTGTTATGGATCAGTGTGTAATTAACAAAAACTGAGAGAATTATGAAATTCTGGATAGCTCGAGATCGAGTTGCTGTCAGGGTGAAATTAAGCAGTCCTCCGATGAAGATATGGGGATGAAACTTTTTTTTTTTGTGTCACTCATCATTATTTTCTACTAATATTTGAAAAGAAATCTGACAACAGAGTATTTAGAGAGTTTTTGGAATTTCTTTTCTCAAGGTTTGCGTCCTTTACCGAGTCTGGGGGTGAAATTAAGTAGTCCAGTGGTTGTATAAACACATTCGAGGAAAAAATCCAACGTGTGAGCATTTATTGTATTCTTTTATAGCCATTTAAGCGATAGAAATCCATTTATAATGAATTTAAAAAACTTTTGATTTTCGTTTATAAACGCTGGCAACGGCAGTTACATGTTTAATTAGAGAGGGTTCACCGGTTGTTTCATGTCGAGAGATAAGCCTGTTATCTGAACACGTCCCTGCATCGCCCATCGCCCATCACCAATCTAACTGTTTCGTGTGATCCCTCCTCCTTCTCCACCTCCTCATCCCACTCCTCCTCATCATCTCTTCCTCTCTCGCAGAACTCGATATTCTGCACTTTTTGAGCCAATTCTAAAAAACTGATCATTTGCTTAATGAAAAAGATTTATGTGACATCCCTAAACTAACTGTTTGGTGAGATCCCTCCTCATCCTCCTCCTCCTCCTCCTCCTCCTCTTACGCAGAACTCGATAATCTGCATTTTTTGAGCTAATTCCAGAAACGTGCTCATTCACTCAATCAATATATTTAAGTGACGTCAACCAAATAACTGCTTGGTGAGATCTCTCCTCCTCCTTATCATCATCTCTTTCTCTCTCGTAGGACTCGATATTCTGCACTTTTTGAGCCAATTCTAAAAAACTGATCATTTGCTTAATGAAAAAGATTTATGTGACATCCCTAAACTAACTGTTTGGTGAGATCCCTCCTCCTCCTCCTCATCCTCCTCCTCTTACGCAGAACTCGATAATCTTCACTCTCTGAGCCAATTCCAGAAACGTGCTCATTTACTCAATCAAAAATATTTATGTGACGTCACCCAAATAACTGTTTGGTGAGATCTCTCCTCCTCCTCCTCCTCCTCCTCTAACACAGAACTCGATATTCTTCTCTATTTGAGCCGATTCTATAAAATCATTTATTTGCTTAATCAAAAATATTTAAATGACATTATACATTTAATTGTTTGGTAAGATTACGCCTCCTCCTCCTCTCACGAAGAACTCGACATTCTTCACTTTTTGAGCAAATTCTAGAAAAGCGTTCATTTGCTCAATCAACAATATTTATGTAGCATTACCTATCTAATTGTTTGGTAAAACCTCTCCTTCTCCTCCTCCTGCTCCTCCTCCTCCTCCTCCCACTCACAACTCGATATTCTCCACCTTTTCAGACAATTCAAGATAAGCGCTCATTTGATCAATCAAAAACCTTTATGTCACATCACCCAGCTTACTGTTTGTAAAAAATCCCTCCCCCTTCTCCTCCTCCTCCTCTCACAGAACTCGATATTCTTCAATTTTTGAGCCATTTCTAGATTTTTTTTTTGTCATTTTTCTCTGTCTATGCTATGGTAAAATTAAAATGATTCTTTTCAATCAAATTAACGTATATAGATACCATTTTGAATTGAATATGGAACACTTAAAATTTTAAGTCGAACTATGTATATTTCATTTTTAACAAAATAGTTGAATTTTTAACAAGCAAAAATTAACTTTCTACCAAATAGTTTAACTTGCGAGCGAAATAGGTGAACTTTTCAGAAGATAGTTCAATTTTCTACTAAAAAGATAAATTTTTAACAAAATAGGTGACATTTTAACTAAATAATTAAGTTGTAAACAAAAGAGTTTTAATCAGGAATGATGAAATTTCAAACAAAATTGTTAAATTTTTCATCAAGATAGTTGACTTTTTCACAAGATAGTTGAATTTTTTATAAACTAATTTAAATTTCTAACTAAAAGAAGATAAACTTTCCACAAGACAGTTGAATCCTTAACAAAAACAGAAAAACTTTAGAAGAAACAATTGCATTTTCCACCAAAGAGACGAATTTCCTACATTTTTAACCAAGAAGTTAATTTTTAATCAAATAGTTGAGTCTTCTACCAGAATGATAGAATTTTTATTCCAAAAAGACGAATTTTGAAGAAAGCTGTTCAATTTTCAAGCAAAAAATACGAATTTTCTATAAAACCGTTTAAATTTAAAGAAAACCAGTACAATGTACCAAATAATTGAGTTTTTAATTAAACACGATCATTTATTTAAAGAAAAAAGAATAGTTGAAGTCAGTAACAAATTTTTTTTAAAAATAAAACAGACGAATTTTCAACAAAATAGTTCAATTTGTAATTCATGAGATGAGTCATTACAATCTTCAGCCATCAACGAAATAGTTGAATTTCTAACCAAAAACATGCATTTTTTTACTAAAAAAGAAGATTTTTCAACAAAATACATACATTTTCAGCCAAATAGTTGAATTTTTATCTTAAAACGATCAATTTTTAAATAAAATGAAGCAGTTCAAATTTTATTTAAAAAGGTAATTTTTAACAAAACAAAAAAAGAACGAATTTTCTACAAAATAGTTAAAAACAAAGAGATAAATCTTCGACTAGTGAAATTAAATTTTGAAAAAAGTATTTAACTTGAAAACAAAATACTATTTTTCTACCAAAAAAAGATGAATTTATTTTAAAAATACAGGCATTTTTAACAAAATTATTTAATTTTCGATCACATTTCAATCACAAATAAAGTAGTGAAATTTTTAGATAATAGAACGTAACTTATAACTAAAAAGATGAATTTTTAATAAAATGGTTCAATCTTTAACTAATAAAATGAATTTGTAACAAAATATAGTGCAACTTTTAATCAAGTAGTTGAATCTTAGTCCAAAAAGGATGACATCTTTACAAAATAAATGAATTTTCACAAAAATAATTAAATTTTCAACCAAATAGTAGAAATTCATATATATTGATTTAAAAAGAATGAACTATAAAAAAATAGTTGGATTTTGTTATTATGTTCTGATAATTCAGTTTGATTTAAGCAAAAAAATGAAAAAAAGGAATGTCTCGCGACAATAGGGGAAAAAAGAGGAATTTTTAAAAAAGGGGAAGACACAGAGGAATAGGGTAAAAATGTGAAGTCTTTGAAATTTACAATAAACATTTAATTTAACCAAAGAAATAATATGAGATCAAGATACCACTGATAATTTTGGAATTCTTACTAATTTTATTATAAATTTACTGAGGAGATTCATAAATTTCTTAAAACAAAATTTAATTTAAAAAGTCATACAACGTTCTGAAAAGTTCCGCATAATAGGAGAAAAATTTTCTATGTAAAAACATCTTTGCAAGATCCTTCTTTTCTCTAAAAACAACAAAAATGTACTGTTTTCAAAATTTGAAAATTCCAGTAACAAAATATGTTTTTGGGTCTCAATTTCAAATCGTCTAAATTTAAATTTGTAATTCGTCTCTCAATGTCATTTTTACGACGCAAAAAGATTTTTAAAGCGCAAACTTGACTTTATTTTTGGAATTTATTTGACAAAAACGCCACAATTATTAAGTTTTTCGACGAAATGAACATGAATCCTTGAGAATCACTAAGACGCTATAGCGCTATATGTGACTGAAAAAAAATTCTACCTTGCTCTACATGTGCCCAGAATCTTAACTGTACTCATTGTCAGACAAGAATAACATGCATCTCATGTTATTGAAATAAATTGATGGGAAGGATGGGATGAAATTTTGATTACTTTAACAAAGATGAAAAAGCAGAACCGACTTTCAAAGTACGTACACAAAACATTATCACAAATAATTTGGGACATTGAAGAACATTTTTAATTCAACCTAATCTTCATAATTAATATGATAAAATTTAGATAATAATATTGCACATACAGATAGTAAAATGAAGCCACAACTCGAAATCATAAAGACTCGGTACGACTTTCTTAAACGAGAGATCGTATTCTCGCTTCAGAGTAAGGTCATCATGATAAAGAAAGTAATTTCAATAGTTCTGTGTGACGTTTTATTTCGAAAGTCAGACCGTAACGAAATTTCGCTTGTCTGATCTTGAAATCGCAGACTTGTTTACGTAATCTCTGTAATCTTTGCAATGTTTTTACCGTCTCTAGAAGGGTAGTTCAAAATTTTTAAAATAAAAAAATACGTCAAGAAATTATAAAAAAAAAAAAATATGGAGAAATTCTTCCTCAGTAAAACGTGGTAATATTTTTCAGGGGAGAGTGAGCTTCACGTAAGCTGCCTTACAAAAGAGGAATCAAGTTAGAAATAGCCAAGAACCAAGAACGGAATCAGTTCCACACGCCCGACACAACGATATATTTAAGCGAAGACCAGAAAATATACTGCACAAGTGCTGTGAACGATACGCGTGAAACAAACAGTGACCATAAAAAGAATGAAGAAGAATGGCACTCTGCGAAAGCAAACACTTTTAGACTTATACATCGATTGATCTTCCTTCTCTCATCCCAACCGATCCAAAACCTCACCCCATAAAACTCCCATCTCATAGAAATCCTATCTCATCCAAAAATCATCCATCTCACGTTACATCCCACTCTTATCCAAATCCCATCCCGTCCCAATCTCATCCAACTCCGTCCCATCCAAATATCATCCTACTCCCGACCCATCCCACTCTCATTCAACTCACGTCCCATCCCAGTCTCTTCCCATCCAAATCTGATCCAAGTCCCGTCCCATACCAATACATTCAACTCTCCTCCCATCCCACTCTCATCACATCCAAATCTCGTCCAAGTACCACCCCATCCCAGCACTCTCATCTCATCCAACTCCCGTCCCATACCACTCTCCTCCCATCCAAATCCCGTCCCATCTTACTCTCACCTCATACAAATCTTACCCAACTCTCGTCTCACCCTACTCTCATCTCATCCAACTACTGACCAACCCCAACTCCTATGATATCTCATCCTGACATATAGTAAATCTCATCTAACTCTCGTCCCTAAACAATGTTACCTAACTCCCGTTACATGCAACTCTCATCCAAATCCCATCCCGTCCAACTCTCATCCAACTCCGTCTCATTCCACTTACATGTAGAACTCCTCTGATCCGACTCTCATCCCATCCAAATATCATCCTACTCCGCCCCATCCCAGTCTTATTCAGCTCCAGTCCATCCCATCCTCTTCCTATCCAAAACTCATCCAACTCCCGTCCTATCTCACTCTCATCCCACCCAAATCCCATCCAACTCCCGCCCCATTCCAATCACATTCAACTCTCCTCTCATCTCACTCTCATCACATCCAAATCTTATCCAACTCCCGTCCCATCCCACTCTCATTCAACTCCCCTCCCATCCCTCTCATCCCATCCAAATCTCGTCCAGCTACCATCCCACCCCACTCTCATCTCATCCAACTCCCGTCCCATACTCTCCTCCCAACCAAATCTCATCCAAATCCCGTCCCATCCCATACAAATCTCATTCAACTCCCGTCGCGCCCCTTTCTCACCTCATTTAAATCTCACCCAACTCCCGTCCCACCCCGCTTTCATCCCATACAAATGGGATGTAAATGTAATGTAAATCTCATCTAACTCTATCTTCCCATCACACTTCCGTCCCATCCAACTCGCAACAAACTTCTGATCCGTCATACTCTCGTCTACTCCAACTTCCGTCCCACCTAACTCTTATCAAAATTACGTCCAATCCCACTCTCATTCTCATCCAATAGACAAAGTAAAGTTTTCTTTTTAATCAATTTAAGAATAGAAATGTACAAAAAATTGAAAATATTACAAAATAATACAAACAAAATTTTAAGCATAATAAAAAATCAGACAAATCAAATTTTGTATTTCAAAAATCGTAATTTTTCGAGTTTGAAAAGGGAAAGGTGAAATTCTGTCGCGCTCTCTTCCTTTTCCAGCTTTATGCCAAGTTAATTTAAGTAAGAATTCAGTTTTTAATGAAAAAAAAACCAATACTAAACTTTATAAAAAAAATTATTATTACAAGCCCTATCAGTCTCTGTAATAATTATTTGATGAAAATTTATAATCAAAACAACTTTTCTATTCATACATCAAATTTGATTTAGGTGGATGAAATTTGAATTGAGGAACTTTTGATGAAAACTCTTGCAAAAAACAAGAAACCAACGACCAAATTATGACCACACCGAACAATCAAACAAAAAAACTCTTTCCAATTGCAATCTGAAAAAAATTTTTGATAAAAAAAAAATTTCAGACAAAAATAAAAAAGAGGAAAGAAAAATGAGAAGGCAACCAACCACATCCCCTCCCTTCTTTTTTCCTTTCTTTCGTCTTTTATATTATTAATATTATCAAGTCACAAAAAAAAATAAAATTGAAAATAAAAAATAAAAAAATAAAATAATAAAAGAAAATGACATTACCAACGTTTCGGCACTTATACAGCACCCTTATCAAGGCAAGGAAAATTTTCCTTTTATTTTATTTATTATTTTTTTTTCATTTTCAATGTTCTTTTTTTTGTGATTTGATAATATTAATAATAAAAAAGACGAAAGAAAGAAAAAGAGAAGGAAGGGGATGTGGTTGGTTTCCTTTTCATTTTTCTTTGCTCTTTTTTATTTGTCCAAATTTGGTAGTTGGTTTGTTTTTTGCAGGAGTTTTCATCAATTTGATGATTGGACGTTAAGTAGGTCTTTTCATTTAGATTTTAATCTAATTTTAATTTCTTAAATTTCAAGGAAAGTTTGATTAAATTATTTTAAAAATTTTGTAGAAAGTGTTGATGTAAGTTGTTGGATTTAGGGTCAGGTAATTATAATTTAATAATAATATTT
>JAAAKG020145057.1:0-10969 GCA_010014905.2 Druon quercuslanigerum | reverse complement strand
GTGTGTTAAGGAATAGGAAGAGGGTGAATGAAAAATGTAAACCCTTAGGGGACACATTAGAAGCTTCCACACTATATATAATAAAAATAGCGAAGAATTCTGAACGAAAGTTGTAACATTTGATGATTTCACTAAAAAAGATTTTTAAATGATTTTGAATCAAAATTTAAAAGAAAAGATTTTGTCGCTGGATTCTTGGTTTCATTTTCAGAAATTCTGCACATTAATTTGATTTTTGGACGATCAATAGCATTTTACATTTGATTTTATCGTCATTAAAATGTTTTTAATTTTAATTTAGCGGACTTGGAATGAAGGTCATTTCTACCCCTACCCCCCTTTCAGAAAGGATTAATTATAGTGTGGTATAAATAAAAAATTAAGAGGCAATATTCTTCAAAAAAGTTTATAATTGATTGTAGAAGAAATAATGTTTTATTTAAAAAAATACTTTCCTTAAATAACAAATTTCGATATAGTGCCTTCCACAGCAATTTTCGCAATATAAAATTTGAAAATACTTCAAACCATTTTAAACTCTCACTACTAAATTTGCTAATCAAAGATGTTTTAAATCATGGTAATTTTTTGAGTTCAAAAATTTTCAGAATCAGAAGGGAGATATAAGCATGTTTGCAGCAAAATGAAATTATTGATCTTTTGAAACATCAGATTTTCCTAAATCAAAAATTTTTAAATATTGTTTAAAAACTTGAGAACAAACTTTCTACTTTGAATTATCAACAAACTAATATTCAAGAGCAAACTTCAGATTTGCACAGGATTTTTTAAGAAGGAGATAAGGATCTTGGGTTTGCAAATTTGACAAATATTCAAATTCCTGATGCAAAAAAAAATAAAAATAAATCATCGGCGAGATTTTCGAAACAAGGTTTTACGTATATACCATTTATATACTATTTAAAATTGATTAAATAATAACTTTTTCTAAGGATCCTTTGGATAATTTTGTGGTGGTTTTATCTACATAAATTCATTTGTGTTTGAAATTTGACCAAAAAATAGAAGAACAAAAGTATTATAAGAACTATACTCCCTTAATTCCCTCTGATTATCTGCAGGCAAAATATTAATTTGTCTGCATTTGATTTGTTGGATTTTAGTTGTAATATTTTCTCAATTCACTTTTGTGGGTAATGATTTAGAAAAGGGATATTCATGACAATATTCAAATTTCCTTTGTTAAATGGATCATGGTTGACAGCTCTGTCAACTTAAAATTTCCTGTTAAACTAATTCAAAGGGCAAACTCGGAAACATTGCAATAACATCCAAAGAAATCATTACATAGTAATCCTGAACCGTTTTTTTAATAATAATGTTTTGCAATACCAACTATATTTCATATTATATTTTCAAGATGTGACAGAGTCTTTGAAAATAAAACTAAATTGTTTTTCGGAAATTTAGTTCAAGTATTAATAGTTGAAATAACTATTTTGAAAGGATAGCAATATTTCTGTATCTTTCTGAAACCATAACAACTGGCAAGAATTATGTCTTCAGTATTATCATTCCATCTTATATCTTTTTCTACAAGTCCTTTCTTTCTTCAATTGCCAAGTATGTTGAAAGAGTTTTTTTAAAATTGTTTTGAAGGATTTTCATTAAATAAATTAAAATTATCATGATTTTAAAGTACATTTCCAATATTCCTAACTTAATCTGATTTTTTCATACAGACAGTAATATTTCCTTTATCAGCATTCATGCAAATCATATCAGGGTTGCTTTTAAGAAAGCTTTTCGTTGTCAGGAAACCATTAGAAGTCTTATGATCAATATTAATAACGTTCAAAAAAATTTTATCAACAAAGCTCTTTGACAAGCGTAAAACCTTGTTTCGCAAATCTCGCTGATCATTTTTTTTGACCTATTTTTTATTATACGGTTACTGAAACCTCTAACTAATCTGAGGATATCTGTGACTGTATCAGGAATTTGAATATTTGTCAAATACACAAACCCAAGATTCTTATCTCCTTTTTAAAAAATCCTGTGCAAATCTAAGGTTTGCTCATGAATATTAGTTGCTTAGTTATTTAAAGTAGAAAGTTTGTTCTCATGTTTTTTATCAGTATTTAACAATTTTTGATTCAGGAAAATCTGATGTTTCAAAAGGACAATATTTTCATTAAACATGCTTCTATCTCCCTTCTGATTCTGGAAATTTTTGAATTGAAAAAATTAACATGATTTAAAACATCTTTCATTAGGAAATTTAGTAGTAGTAGTAGTAGTAGTAGTAGTTACAGGTCACTCGGAAACAAAAATAGGTTCTAATCGAAATCCTTGTTTTTTCTGTAGCATCAACTTGAAAGAAAAAGTCAGTAAATGTTATGGAAACTGTAAATTAAAAAATTACTAACAATTCTATAAAGTTTAGAAAAAAATCGGCAATCTTGAGGGAAGAGCTATGTTGTCCCTGTTTTAACAGAAAATTTTGCAAGATTAGCAGAATTCTTTCCTCCGTGTTGAAATTTGAAATCAACTTGCTGATTTTCTTCTACAGTAGCAAAGTTAAATAACAGGAAAACAATTAGAACTTTCCTTTCAATCTATTATAAATAAATATTTGTGCTTGGAACTAGGTGAATCTATACAAATACTTTCAGAAAGTAAAAAACAATTTCCTGAGTAGAATACAGTTTTTATTATTAAAAGTTAATTTCTTTAACTGTTTATGTAATTATTCCAATAAATGTTTCATCATTTCATTTGACAGTTCATCTCGTTATTTGAAAATCCACATGTTTTTGGTTGAAAAGTCTACTATCATATTTCTTAGATAGCATTCATCTTTAACGTTTAAAATTTTTATTATTTAATTAAAAAATTAAAAATTTTTGTTGGAAAACAATTTTTTGAATCAAACTTATCCAGTATATTGTTTGAAATTTTAAAATTTTTGGAAATTGCTCTTTTTAAGTCATGTTTTCCGTTTAAAAATTTAGCTTTTGTGTACGAAAATCCACTTTTCGGCTTGGAAATTTGACAGTTTTGACGCACTTTTTTTCTCCCATGAATGAATTTATTGATGTTATTAATGTTCATTATGATTTCGATTGGGATAATGTTGAGATTTTACATAATGAATGTAATGAGAGAACGAGATAATTTATGGAAACGCTTTATATTAAAAAACAAAAGGAATTATCTATTAATTTAAAGACTTATTTGGACAAGTTAAACAAGAGTTAGCCTAGTGTGATTAATTATACTTAGCACTAAGTTTTCATAAGTTTCTGTTTTCTTTTAGTTTCTCTATTTCTGATGTTCTTATGATGGATTTTTCCGTATCTTTATAACCGGTTCGCCTTTTGACCCGCACCGTATGTTTAAGATATGTTTATGAGTTTTTATTTCAAACCTTATTTGATTCTTGGGTTGATAATTGGACGTTAAATAGGATTTTAAATTTGATTTAATTCTCATTTAAATTTCTCTAATTCAAGTTTGATTAGAAACCCTAATCTTCATCCATGTAAACCATTTCAATGTCTATTTTTATAGCTGGAATAATTTATAAATGAAATGGGCGAAGCATAAATTGAAACTGAAATTAGAGGAATTGGAAGCTAGTTGGTACACATGTAGGTACTAGTAGAGGTTCACCCTCGCTATTGGGAGCATCAAAGACAAACGGCACAGGGCTAATATTACGCGAGTACGGACATACCATTACATAGTATCCGGCAATATCAGTTGCTGGTGTCCTTTGGAACACCCCACAAGGGGCTCGTTTATCTAACCACCCCCTTTGCCACCCTCTTTCCAGACCACGACGTTATGCCCACTTCGTCATCGAAGCCATCTTCCCCTCCCTCTTGCCCTAAATTGTGAATAATGCTGATTATGTAAAAAGGCTTTACGAGACGTTATTACCTTCATTGCGATTACGATGCTATACGGTCTCCACTCGCCTTTCCCATGGTGCTCATAACATCTCCTTTTTCTTTTCTATCCGCTTTTCCTCCTGCGCTCGAAACTCTAACAAAGAGTGGTTTCCAGGTGTCAGCCTCTGATTTTATTAGTTCTGAAGTATATTGTAGGGAATTAAAAAATGAGAAATAATTGTTTCTTTATGGTCGTCCAATCTCAGAATAAAGGGGTGAAATTAAACTCTAGAGTTTTAAATCAAATAAACTAGGAAACCCCATTTTCTACATACAGGAGGCGAAAATGAGTAATTTTCAATGTAACGAGTGCAAATTAAAGAGAACTCTTAAAAATAGTTCTGCGAATGATACGTATGTATTGATTTGCTGTTTGAACTCCTGTAAGCCCCAAGATTAGAAATTTCTGTAGGAATTTTCAGAGATGCATCACTAAAGATTTATGCAGAAACCGTTTCTAAATTTCCCTAAACTGTAACAGAAGTTTCAGCAACGGTAACTGCATAAAACTCCCGTCACACGTTTCAGAAAAGTCTGTTACAGTTTCGAAATTTTCAGTTACTGTAACTGAAAAATTGAAGAGGTTAAAAGTTTTGTTCGGTTCATTAATTTTAAAATAAAAATGTAGTATGAATTTGTCCTGAGAATATAAATAACAAGAAAATACTTTTTAATATTGGATTCATTGAGTATAGTATATAACATAGTTATTTACATATGAACATTATTCGTATGTAGTCGTACTGCAATTTTTCTTTTCATGACAAATATATACTGCTAATTTATATTAAAATTAATGAACTAAACAATAGTGTCTCTAGATATTACATGCTTGGAAAAATTTACGCACAAACTTTTTACGAAATGTTATTTTATTTCTTATACTTAATATTCGCATGTATTTTTTCCGTTAAAAAATCGAACTTTCAACTAGAAAGTATGAATTCTGAGAAAAAACTTCATTTGTAGCAAAATATTCAAACCGTCAACCAAAGAAATGAATGTTTAACCAAAATATGATTGCTGCACAAAAACATGATTTATTAACAAAGTGGTTTAGCCATAATTAAAAGAAAAAAATTGAATCCACAAACAGAGAGAAGATTAACTTTCAAGCAAACACTAAAATTTGAATACAAGAAAGATAAAATTAATGCTAAAACAGATGAGTTTTTAAATAAAAAATAGAAATATAAAAATAAAATTCAATTTTTATCCGAAAAAGATTTTATTTTGACTTTTCAAAACCAAAAGATGAGTTGTAAATGAGAAATCAATTTTCTATGACAGTAGTTGCATTTTCTACTCAAAAATATGAATCCCGAGCTGATTGAATATTTCTAAATGTGCTCTTCCAATATGCATAAAAAATAACCTTCTAAGCGAGAAACAAATATTTGGCGGTATATAGGTCGTAATGACTAAATTTTTTGTAGTTTTAGGGTTTCGTAGTCCTGGGCAGAAACTAGTTTTGATCAGGTGCTCGTCGTCGTACTTTTTTCCATTAGGGGAAATAAAGGAAGTGAGTAAAGGGAAAATAATCATAGGGCATAGAAAGTAAGAAAAGTTTGGAGAGGGAAAGTAGGGAAAGTGATGTGTGGGTAGAAAGGAAATTGAAAAATAAGAGAGAGAGGGGGTGGTAGAGGATGTGCGGGAAGAAGTATACTAGGGAAGAGTAGATGAAAGGGGGTGTAGTGAAGGGAAAAGTAAGTAGAAGTGGGGGAAAGCGGACGGAGTCATGGAGGCAGAATTGATAAAGGATGTAAAACGAAGTAAATGGAAAGGGGGTAGGAAAGATAGGGATAAGAGTAACAAAGGTAGTATAAGTGAGGGGAGGACCAACAAAAGAAGTGAGAAAAGGTGAAGTGACGAGAAAAAAATTATCGGAAGTAGGTAAACTCGTGAGAGAGTAATTAGTTGGTGTAGTTGGAGAAAGTACTAAGAGGGAGATTCGTGAAGGGAGAGGCTGGTAATTATGAATATTAAGGGAGTGTAAGTATAAGGAATGATGCAAAGTTTTTAGAAGTTGGGAAAGTTAGGAGACGGTTAATAAGGAAAGTAAGGGAGGGGTAGAACGGAAGTAAAGGTTGGTACAGGAATTGAAGTAGAGAAACGAGGGTAATGGTAGGAAAGTAAGGAGAGTTGCAGTGAATAAAAATAATGGAGGATTGAGGGCACAGGGAAAGATGGAGAAAAAAAAGAAATAGGGCAGAGCAGAAGAAGCGAAAGAGGGATAATTAATCAAAGCTGTAAATTAAAGTAGAAAGTGAGGGGCGATAAGCGTGATATGAAAGTACAGTAGAAGAAGTAGGATGTGTGAAAGGAGGGAAATTACGAAAAGTCTGGAAAGGGGAAGTGAAAAGTAAGGAATTATCGAAAGTAGGTTTGATGAGGGGAGGGTAATTAAGGGATGAAAGGTAGGGGATAGTAATGAGGAGAAATGAACAAAGGTAACTGAAAAGTAACTAAGAGATGGTTAAAGATGGGTAAATGCTAATAAAGGTAGTAGAAAAGTGAGGGTGTGTAGATGAGGTGAAGCAAAGAAACTAGGGTAAGGGAAGAAAAGTGAGAAGAGGTATAGTAGAAGAATGAGAGGGTACGGGTTATACAATAAGTGAGCAGCGGGGAAGTAAGGGGATGGAGTGTGAGAAGTAAGAGAAAGAAAATGGAAAGTAGGTGAATTGTGAGAAGGAGAATTATGGATAGGGACGGGAAGTAAGATAAAAAATGTACAGTTAGTGGGGTGTAGGAAAATTGAGGGAGGGAGAATTGACAGAGAAGGTGAAGTGAAGTGAATTGAAGAATAAAGGAGGGACATGGGGAGTTTGGAGAGAACGTAACAGAAGTAGTATAAGTGTTGAGAGGCGGGGAAAGAAAAGTGTGGAAAAGGAAAGTGAGGTGAGAGGAGTTATCGGAAGTACATTAAGTAAGGGAAGAGTAATTAGGGTGAGTAGTAGGTGTATGTAGTAGGAAGGGTGGGGAAGGAAGGGGGTTGGGAAGTTGTTAAAATTAAGGGAAATGGGGGACAATTTAGGGCACGGAGAGTAGGTAAAATGAGGGAAAGGTAAATAATGGGAAGGTAAGTAGGGAAGTCAGGGTTACCAGGAGATAGGTACAGTATGAGAATTGGAGCGCAAGATTAGTATGTGGAGTGATGAGATGGGATTTGGAGGATGGGGTTTCAGAAGTAAAAGAAGGGGATGAGAAGTGAGAGAAGGGTATGAGAAGTAGGTGAAGTGAGGAGATGAGAATAATGGGTTGGGACAAGTAAGATAAAATGAGATGTAGGAGGGGAGGGAGAAGGAAAACTTGATTTGAAGGACTTAATTTAATATCTTAATAGGTTAAACACCTTTTTATCGTAGGTACGAATATCTCAGTACTTATCAAATCGGTTGCGGATAATGAAGGAGGGTCAATAATATCAATTTTTAACCGGGCTAACTTTTTAAAGACGTCATCAGAATTTGATATTCTCTTTGATAAGCTGACTCCTCTAGACCTGAAATTTGTATAAATAAATAAAAATAGTGAAGTTGACAAAAGTGAACCGAGAAGTAAAACCGTTAGTTGTTCGCTTCTTTGGAGAGGAGTGTCCATTCATTCTGGCTTGTATTATTGGGCTGGTGAGATCTAATCTTGGCTGGTGTGAAAGGAGCCTTAAGGTCGAAAGAACGAAGAAGGTAGTAGCGGAGAAGGTGTGCGGCCCAGTGGTACGGGTTAAGTTTTAAGCGATATCAAAATGGACATCTCGCCGGCGCCAAGGCCGTAGTTAACGAGCCATCGTCTGGCCATTCAGCTTGGTTTGCCGCTGGGTAGGTACCTACTCTTACCTGCAGAGCTCGTAGTCCACCCAAACTCCAATCCCTCTTACTTGTTGTGCATAAAACTCGTCTCGACCTCTTGTAGATCCACTCATTCACTGGGATAAAGATAAGAAAGAGAGAATAAAAAAAAGACGGAAAACGAGCTCCTGGAACTTCTTACAACAAAGACCTGATAAGTAGTACTTTGTTCGGTCCTCTTTAATTTCATGCAACTTCAATTGTCTCTTCAAAAAAAAGGTGTATTATTCACCGAGGAGCAGAAGTGGGATTTTATCAACAAATGTAATTTTTTATGTAGATATTACTTTGTACCCCTTAGGGAGCTAAATTACGTTTTGCGCCCTAGGGACTGAAAAGTAGCTAAAGATTGTGAGTTATACTTACAAATTGAAATTGTAATCAATAAACTTCCACATGGAGGTATAAAAATATCCTTTAAAAAGTCCCGTGATCTGAAATCTGGAGGGTAAATAGTAAATGTGAGGATTACTGAGGAGTGGTGGAACATCAGTAAATATGAGAATGAGAAAGGAGGGCTAATCTCCTTTGTAGACTCAGATGGTTCATACACAAATATTCAAAGAAAGATAATGTGTCTACCTTCCCTGACATGAGATAAATTTGAAGATTCCAACAAGTTTTCTTTCATAACAAGAGGAATGGTGATTATCTTTCCTAAGGGTTCGTCTATAAACTTCGTTTCCTCATGATAGATTTGAACAAAGTTTGCGTACTTATAGAAAGATGATTTTTCCCACATTGGTGCAGTTCCATAATAACTTTAGGATTTTGGCAATCACTTTCATGTTTGAGACTTTACACTCTTTCCCCTATTCCTCCCCTTTCCCCTTTTATAAAAATTTTTCTTTTTCCATTAATTGCAAACTGAATTAATAGAACCCATTAAAAAAATACTTCTATTTTTGATTAAAAAGTCTATTGTAAAATTTTGGATTTGAAATTCATCTCTTTTGCTTCAAAATTCCACTATTTGTTTAAACAATAATTTATTCTTAAAAAAATTAACAGTTCTCTTAGTCATCTTTTTCGGTAAACAATTCAAATACTTTGTTGAAGCTGAACTTCTCTGTTAAAAATAAGTATTTTTGGTTGAAGATTCATCAGTTTTTGTTCAAATTCATATTTTTAATGGAAAATTAATGTTTTATAATTAAATACTCAACACTTGGGTTAAAAATTAATCTGTTTTGATTTCAGATTAAGTTTTTTTGTTAAAAATTCATCTGCTTCGTTTGAAAAACAACTACTTGGTTTAAAATTAAACTATAATTTTCAAATGTAATATTGTTGGTTAAAGAGTGCTACTTTTAGTTCAAAACTAATATTTTGGTGTTAAAAATTGAACTGTTTCTTAGAAAATTCGTCTCTTTTGTTCGAAAATTAAATAATCATCGTTTTCGTTTAAAATTAAAATATTTGGTAAAAACTAAACTATTAAAATTTAAGAAATTAAAATTAGAATAAAATACAAATTTAAAATCTTATTTAACGTCCACTCCTCAAATTGATTCAAACTCCTGTTAAAACAAGAATCAAAGGACCAATTTTGGACTGCAACGAACTAACAAAAAATTCTTTAATTGTAATAAAAAAAATGTTTAAACAAAAATTTCAGACAAAAATAAAGAGGAATGAGAAATAAGAAGAACTAAACTATTTTAATAAACATTTAACTATTTGTTAATAAGTTAAGTTATTTCGAACAAATTTATTTTCAGGTTGAAATTTCAAATTATTTTGTATATAACCCGTCTAGTTGGCCTTCAAAATTCAACAAATTTAATGGAAATACATCTTTTTTTTAAGGATTCAACTGCTTGGTTAGACATTCTTAGTTTTTTTTCCAATTTTTCTAGCTAAAAAATATTTCCTTCTTGTTTTTTAAAATCATTTTTTAAACTAAAACTGTATGGATTCCATTATTGGTGGAAATTTACCGTTTTTGTTGAAAACTTTATTTTTTGTAAAATTTAATTTTACATTAATTTTGGTGATAAATTTATTCTTTATAAGATTATGAGTTAAAAAATTACCAACTTGGTGGAAAATTAACGTATTTTATTGCAAATTCGTCAATTTGGTTACAAAATTAATCTTGTTTGTTAAAAATTCCTCTTATTGGTTGACACTTCAACTATTTGGTGAAAACTTTATATTTTTTGGTTAAATTAAACTTGTAAAAGTGTATCTTTTTTTAGTAAAAATAATTTTTTTAACTGAACATTTGATGATTCCTTTTTAAGTAAATAAAACTTTTTTTCAGTTACCGATAGCTGTTTAATCTTCATTATTATTTATTTAAAATTCCTTAATTCAGTAAAATATTCAACTATTGTCTTAATCATACTTTTTTGTAATTTCAACCGTTTAATTAATAACTATTCAATTGGATTAAAACTTTATCGTTTGTGGCTACAAACTAACTTTTTTGTTGAAAAGTCAACAATCGACGAAAAAAATCTTTCTTTTTTACTTGAAAATTTTTTTTTTCAATTCTAATATTTAGTTTTATTTTAGAAAATTTGTTTCTCTATTTTAGTGAAAAATCGCCCTATTTTTCTTGTTTTAGGAGAATTGAGACTCCGAATTCTATAACCACGCATAAAATTTGCCTAGCCGCTTCAGGCCGCTCGAGTTCGCCCCTGATGACTTGAAAATCAGTTTTCGAAAAATTAACTTTTTAAAACATCACTTTGTAGAAAATTTCATAGCGCATCTTTTTTGCGTTGACCAAAAAGTTGTATCTTTTACCGTTTCTGTAAAAAATAAAAAAAACATCATTTTTCAGACCAGCAAATTTACTAAATATTTTCAATTTAACTTACTTCGAAAGACAAAGTTCTGTATATTTAAAAATAAAAATTAAACACAATATCCTTCAAACTGCTCTTAAGATAATGTGCAATTTAAAATTAATTTTTTTGTTAAATAAAAAAGTTATTCATTTTTTTGGTAATCAGTATCAAAATAACGTTAGACAATTTTCAAACGCTTCGTTTATCGAAAGAATGTTGAGTAAGCCCAAGCTTTTAGCATCAAGAGTGCTTAGTAGGATATAATTAAGTTTTCTGAAAAAGTTTTACTCTAATTGAGTTATTCGTTAACAAAATAAGAGCATTGTAATAGCATTGATCGAGTGCGTGATAGGTGACAATTTCGGAATCTCGACCTGCTCGACCACAGCCCTCACCTCTGGACTGGAAT
>JAAAKG020145056.1:0-10969 GCA_010014905.2 Druon quercuslanigerum | reverse complement strand
TTGCATCACGCAATCTTTTCAGAACTTCAACGTAGTACTCTTTGTTGATTGTCTGGCCTGTAGGAGCATATTCGTAAAGAACAACGCCCTCATAATCGAAGAAACCAATCAACATTGACTTGATGTTGCTTCGACTTTTTTGGGCTTTTTTTCGGTTGAGGCTTGGATGGAACCTTCCATTGTGAAGATAGTTGTTTTGTTTCAGGATCATAACCATAAAACCATGTTTAATCAGCAGTAAAAACCTTTTTAAGAAAGTTTTCATTAATATTGATCATTTCCGGATTGCTCTGAGCGATTTCTAATCGAAGGTTTTTTTGTTGATCTGTGACCAGTTTCGGGAATTGCGACGAACGCAAAAAAGTGTGTGTAAATACATACACGCTGCGCGGAAACTAAGTTGTTTTATCGGTATCTCGGGCTACTGACAAGAAGGTTAGGAGTTGTTAGTGGCGTTCGTACGCTCCAGAGGTCGCCTGAGTCTTTCCGCGCGAAGACATGAACGTAGGTCGGATACTTTTGGGAGAGCCCTCCTACATGTGTCAGTAGCCACTAACACTTCTGTATCATACTTGAGGTTGGTTACCTCGGTTTGATTATCTCGGTTTGGTTATCTCTTATTTTCAGACTTTTGAACGAGATAAATTTCTACTGGAATTATGAATCTTTAGATCAGAAAATGAATTATTAAGAAAGTACTACAACTTTTAAACAATGATTGAATTCTCAACCTAAAATTACCAAGTATTTTTCATTACAAACGTAAAAGTTGATATTTTATTTTAAAGAAAATTTAATTTTATATCATTAGCAGATAGATTTAAACTAAAAGTCAAATTTTTAACAAAGTAGGTAAACCTTTAACACATACTTGAAGTTTACCCCCTCGGGATACATTTTTTACGAAAGAGTAGAAGAATTTTAACCCAAATAGTTACATTTTAAATCGCAGCGAATACTTTTCTACGTAAAAATGAGAATTTTTAACAACATGAAACATTTTTCCAACAAATAATGGAATAGTCAATGAACACATATAAAGTTTCAGAGAAAAATAAATTTATTTATTAGTTAAGCGAATGAATGTTTACCTAGACAGAAACGGCTTATCAATATATGGAAATTTTACTTTAAAAATAAAGTGACTTATTACGCAACATTTAGGTCCGTTTAATTTCCTAAGTTTGATTGTTAAGAATTTTGATTAGTTTAAAGCTGCTTTCGACATGCCAGCAAATCAGCAAAACCTCATTCAAATTGAAGGATTCAAAATTCGAAAATTTGAACAATCGAAAATTTAGGCATTGTAAATATTAACTGATAACTTATTGTGTTTAGGAAAAAGTATATCAGGAGTTGAAGTATATTTACGGCGAGGTAATTCCAGAAAATGTTTATGTCACGAGTGAGGACTTAAAAGAAATGAAATATACGGAAAGAGTGATTCAAGAGTCAATGAGACTGTTTCCCACCGCAGGATTCGTTACACGAAAAGTAGAACAAGACATGGAAATAGGTTGTTTAACGTTTTCATTTGTCACAAACTTTTTTAAGCGAATGTCTAACTATTAATTAAAAGAATCATTTTATTTACAGGAGGGTACATATTACCGAAAGGTACCACTGCTTTCTGCTCTATAGCGAAACTTCATCGCGACGAAAAATACTGGCCTGATCCACTGAAATTTGATCCTGATAGATTTCTTCGTGAAGAAGTTTTGAAACGAAATCCAAACTGTTATATGCCCTTCAGTAGTGGACCAAGAAACTGTATAGGTTTACATTTTAACCCAATAAAGGAAAAAAATTACTTCTCAAATCAATATAATATATCTTGCTTCGTTTTTAGGTTCTACATACGCCATGATGGAGATGAAGACAGTTGTAGCCAGAGTTCTTCTTAAATATATTTTAAAAAAGGCACACATCCAACCTATCATAAACATTAAGCAAAAAGTGGAAATTGTTTCTCATCCTGCAGAACCAGTCACTATAGAAATTGTAGAAAGATTAACAAAGAGATCTCAAGGCTAAATATTGTAACCCTGACTAGATAAAAAATCTGCCTGTTGCCTGATAGCTTAAAGGTAGATATTCTCATCGTGAGACTGGTGCTTTACGTTCGATTTTCGAACAGACATCTCTAAATGTATATTTATTTTCTATGAGCTTTCTTCGAATAAAAAGTTACAATCCTTTCTTTAGACTTTCTTCCGTAGCTCACGATATTATGCTGAAAATAAACATTTTCTCGCAGCATTTTTCATCGAAAAAATAAAAACTCCTAAAACTCCTGGAACTCCTGGAATTAAACCAAAAATATAAATTCTTTTGCTACAAAGATTAATTTTCTACGAAAAATATGAATTTTAAACAAAATACATGAATTTACAACAAAACAAATAACCGAAGTTTATTTCAAACCAAATAACCTCTTATAGATTCTAATATTCCTGACTTAAAATTGGTCTTTGTGGGAAAAAATTAGGTTAATAGCGTTGTTCGTATGCATAAATAAATTTTTATAAAATTCCTGCCAAAATTCCAGGGCCGAAAGCATAAACTATTATGTAAAATGCTCTCAGCTTTATCGGAAAGGATTTCTCTGGTAATTTTGTCGAATTATAATACAAAGTTTATATTTATTATATTTAAATAAACTATCATTCTTCATTGTTTGTGATTTTTTAAACTATTTTTCAAACAAAACTATTTAATAGTTAGATAAGGTATCCATAATTTTATTCCATAAATCCCAAAAATGAAATTGCAAGGTTATAATGTGAAGGGACTTAATGTGACATTGATGCTCAGTAAGATGGTGGAAGTTTTTTTTAGTTTGCATTGTATATCGGGCCAAAATTTGTTCGAATTCACAAAAAAAGAATGTAAAAAGATGATATTAAAGGTGGCACAAACCCCACGGAGTTTATCACGTATTTCTCATAAAAAAATACTTTCTTTCCGACCCTCCTTGAAAACGCGCTATTTCATGCAATTCGACACCGGTCCAACAGGAAACTTAAAGTCCGCCACTTAAAAAACTTTACTCCCGCTATACTTGCATTGCACCATTCAAGTGGGATGCCCGGCAGAAGTGGTAAAATCATATGATGTAAATTTAAGGATTTTTCCTTTGAACCCTTTCATCATAAAATATTAACGAAGGAGAAAACAAGAAAAGGAGAAAATATTAAAGGGAAAAAGGGGAATCTAAAAAATAAAAAGGGCAAATGGGAAAAGTGAAGAAGAGTTAAGGGAACGGGAAAGGTTAAAAAGGGAATTATTTAAAGGGGAAGGGGGAAGTGGAAAGGAGGAAGAGGAAATGGCGCAGGGGCCAGGGAAACAGAAAAGGTAATAGGGAAAATAAAAAGGGAAAAAGAAAATGAAAAACGGGAAAGGGTGGTCAGGAAAGGATAAAGGAGACACAAGAGAAAGAGAAAATAGAAAAATTATAGGGGAAAGGAAAGAATAGGAAAAAGAACAAGGGTAAAGGTAATGGGGAAATGGAGTAAGGGTGAAAAGTTTCAGGAGAAACATAAAGGGGCAAATAGTAAAATTAAAGGGAAAAGGGGAAAATAGAAAAAAAAACCAGGGAAAAGGGAACGGGGAAATGAAGAACCGGGAATAGAAAAAGGGTAAAAAGTGTAAGCAGAAACAGTAAAGGGGAATGGGGTTAAGAAAAATGATAGAGGAAAGTAAGAATGAGCAAAGGGTGAAAATGAAAAGGTGGAAAGAAAAAAAGGAAAGGGGGAAGGAAATAAAGGAAAGGAAAAGGGGAGGTGGTAAAAGCATATGATGTAAATTCAAGTATTTTCCTTTGAACCCTTTCATAATAAAATATTTTTGAAGGAGAAAACAGGAAAAGGAGAAAATAGTAAAGAGAAAAGGAGGAAAAGGGAAACTTAAAAATAAAATGGGGAAATGGGTAAAGTGAGCAACGGTCAAGGGAACGGGAAAAGGTTAAAAAGAAAATTATTCAAAGGGTAGCGGGAAGGGGGAATGAAAATAGAAAAGGTAATAGGGAAAAGAAAAAGAGAAGAAGAAAATTAAAAACCGGAAAAGTGTGATCAGGGAAAGGATAAAGGGGAAACAGGAAAGCGGAAAAATGGAAAGATTAAAGAGGAATTGGAAGAATAAGAAAAAGAATAAGGGTAAAGGGAACGGGAAAATAAAGAAATAGGAATGGAATGAGGGTGAAAAGGTTAAGGGGAAACAGTAAAGGGGAATAGGGTAAAGAAAAATGAAAGGGGAAAGTAAGAAAAAGGAAAGGGTGAAAATGGAAAGGGAAAAGAAAAAAGAAAAGGGAGAAATTGGGAAAAGATGGATTGAAACGGGAAAAGTATGAAAAGGGCAAGGTTAAAAGGAGAAGGCGAAACACTATAAGAAAATTTTCTTATGAATGAAAGGGAAAAAGATAATGAAAAGGGAAAAGGATACAATAGAATAATTGTCAAAATTGTAAAAAAAAATCAAGATCAAAATGTTCGTCTGTTTTTAAAACGATGAAAAATGGCCACAAAATGAATAACTTATTAGCTGAATGTTCTCTAATTTACATTCAAGGCGGGCCAAATATTGCATTTTCGAAATTCCCTGACTTTTTTTCATTTTTTCCCGACTAATTTTTTATCTTCCCTGACCATTATTATTATTAAAAAATTAGCTGTTTAGTATAGTGACATTTATATCATAGAATATTTCATGAACGAACAAGTTGAATTTTCAACCTAGAATATAACCTTTTCCTAGAATATTAAAATTTTTACCAAAATAATGAAATTTTTAACAACATAGTTGAACTTTTAATTGTATATTTACTAAAGAGATATCACTTTTGGGTGAAATGGTCAAATATATATACATAGTGGATTAAACTTTAAACAAAAACAGTTGCCTTTTCAATCAAATAACTAAATTTTTTTTAATGCAGTAGAATTTGAAAAAAAAGAATTTTTTATAAAAAGAATTTTCAAAAAATCAGTTAAATAATTATAAAAGAGATGAATTTACAAACAAAAAATTAAATTTTAAACAAAATAGTTAAAATTTAAATCTAAGAAGATACATTCTTAAAAAAAAATTTAATAATTGAACGTGTGGATTCTATAACGTTGTGGAAACGCGGAAAATTTTTCGAAAATTACCAACTTGGAAAATTTACTGTGCAAAAATATAATGATACGCGGCTAAACGAGCAGCACAACTTTTATTAAATTTTTTTTTTATTAAATCGATTGTTTTTTACTAAAAATTAAAAACCGCAAATTTTTATTGTACCGAAATTTCAGCTCATATTAGATTTCGAATGAAGGATGCAAGAATTACGATAATCTTAAGAGTAATTTATGGTAACTTACCATAAATTGGCCAAAATTTAATTAAGAAATGTTTATAAATTTCGCGAAATTCAGATTAGCGAAAAATAGATGAAAAGATTGGCGAAAAATTGTATAATCTGCAACCAACATTTCCTTACAGCTTCCTTCATAGAGTCACCTTTCGCAACATTGTAAAACTTTATTCATATTTATCACTACATGTTATCTCTGGCATATTTGAGTTTTTACCAAAAATGCAAATATATATTTTAATAATTCATATACCTGAAATCTCAGTTAACTTTGATTGTAATGCAAAAAATAATCTCCATTTATTGTTCAATAATTCATTTTACATTCTAAAATACAGATCTCTGGTACCTCTTAATTTCTTTTTAGCTTAATACTTAGTTTTTAAAAAGGGGATTAATCAACAAAAAATCCAATGAAAAAAGGTAATTGTATCCACAGCGTCGTTCGTATAAGTAAATGCAACTTGAGTGAGAAAGCCTCACTTTATTTTGATTCTCGTAATTAACAGTTCGCAGGATTCGTAAAAATGGCTGTGCTCTTGTATTTTTCTATCGCTCTTTTAAGTCTTGTTCTTTTATGGCTCTTTGACTATGTAAAAAATATTCAATTTTATAAACATGCTGCCAAAATGCATGGGCCGAAGGGTCTACCTTTTGTGGGAAATGCTCTCCGTTTCATTGGAAAGGATGCCTCTGGTAATTTTGTTTAATTATTATATAAATTTTAATATTACTCTATTTAACTAAACTGTCGTTATTCCATATCCTGCCTTATTTCTGGAACTTTTAAACAAAAATGTTTGAAAATAAGATAAGGTGCTCTACTTTTCAAGCTACTCTCACATTTCAGTGGAAAAAAGTTATTCTAAAGGTGCGACTACTAAAAAAAATTTCTTGATTTATTATCTGAAATGTGTAGCAACTATTAGATAACAAAAAAGAAAATATTTCCTGTGGTTGTTTTTGAGAAATCTAGTTATAATTTAAAAGATTTTGCATCTTGGGGTTTACTGGCTATGCCTTAGCCAATTCAGATTCAAAAAGCCTTGAGTTAATTTTCAGTTAATGAAACTATCTATTAGTTTACTGATTTTTTTTTCTCTAAACCGTGAACTACCCGCAACCATATCTAACATAACTTCCCACAAGCTCAATACAGAGAGAGGTAGGGTTAGCAAATATCTAAGTAAGGTTTCAGAATTCAGATTTTTAATAGAAATGAACGACTACCAAAATTGCAGGTACCAATAAATTAATTCAACCTTATTGACGGCCATTAATGCCTTACAATAACAGAACAATTCCGTAAAATAAAAATCATTATATAATGATCCATATATAATAATAATATAATAGAATATACTATTTAGTGACAAGGTTTGATATAGATTTTCTAGATTTTTATAATTCGTTAAGATAAACTGGCCTTTGGTTTAAAATCCATTTATTCGAATAAGCAAAAAAAATTACTAAATTGGAAAATATTTACAAGACAGTAATATTCTGGTAAGTTTCGCGAGACAACAGCTAATGCATGCTTTCACGGAATCGACGTCTAGTAAGCTTTCAAAAGTTCATAATTTATCATTTCCTAAAGAAAAATGTGTTTGTGACGCATCAGTATCCAATTTTCAAAAAGCTCGGGTAAACTGTACTAATGAACAAGAAAATATCCGTCTGATAATGCTGATGTCAAGAGAATATAGGAAACAAAATTAACTTTTGACGTGTCCTGAAGTAACAAAATGTATGATAGATCAATTATGGAAATTTTCAATTGAAAATGGAATATATTACGCTGCTGACCTATAAAATGGGTATCCTGTCAGTAATGCAGAGGTGAAATTAGCATTAGAATATTATATAAATGATCACGTAGATTGTACCAGACAAACCTGTCTCAAGGAAGAAATCCGAAAGTAAGAATTAGAAAGACCAAATTTTATCATGCGACTAAAATGGGTTCAAATTGACCTTTTAAAGGAGAAATGGCTTCGCACTTATTGAGCCAATTTTGAGTTTCTACTTATTGCATTAAAAAACCAGAGCAGGGATGAAAGACAATTAAGTTATGTCAATTGGTCCCAAGATACAACTTTTTTTTTTAATCGTGAATTTTTCCAAATATCGCCTGAATATTCATGTAGCTCTAAGTTCTTGAGAAAAAAATTTGGTCAAAGACAAAATATATGTGTGATTTTTCGCCCTGGAAAACAATATATTTTAGACCCAAATAAATTCCTTGACATCACCAGAGTCATACTGCCTAATTTCATATGAAATCGGTACGTTACACTTCAATGCGGCCGTCAACATCTATGCTAAGTCGAAAAAGTAACTATACCGCTATTCAATATTTAACTTGATCCGTTAAATCAATTAATTATAACTTCCATTACAATCGAAGCATTTCCAGATGGCGAAGCATATTATATGATCTTCCCTGTCGATGGTCGGGCCATTTTTAAAAACCCGACCAAGCGACTGAATTTTATCATGAAAATTCGCGTGGCAATCCAATACTCCAAACCCCAGACATTGAATTAGATATTCCACTATCATGAAATGCCCTATTACCATACTAGACTCCGGAAGCACTCGCCGGAGCGGCAAGCATGTTAGTCGCAGACACAATGTTCAACGTCGACATATTTGAAGACCAAATCTGTCGAAAAAGATGCTTGAGGCACGCCCAGGTATGCATAGTTTAGGGTTCAAAGTTTCTAGTAACACTTAGGGTCAAAGTTTCTAGTAACACTTATTTCCATAAAATCAAGGTCATCGGGAACGCCAATAATCTTTTCTTTCTTTAGATGGATCTTGGCACACTTTTCTAATCCAAAATCCATACCAACCTCTTTTTTGTACTTATTGACGATATTTAGAGCAAGTTGAAGTTTTTTTGAACCAGAAATAAAGATCTTTAAAACAACTATATAAAGTACATGAGGGACTTAATGCTCGCGATGATTTCTGTAACCACAGAGGTATTCAGGATAATTTCGTATTGCGAGAGATAAAAGAAGAGGTGTGATGCAAAACAGCAGAGGCCTCATAGCTTCGCTCTGAAAGATGCCCCTCTGTAATGTGACGTTGTTCGTTGTCACTCGATATTTTCAGATGACCTTGGAGTTTGACAACAGCAACACCTTGTTTTGGGCTACGTTATTCGTATATTTTTTCACACAGACTAAATTCTGCGAACAATCCTTATGTTTAGAACAGCTGTAATTATCTTATACAGCATATTCAAACATGTTATTGGCCTATCATTTTCTAATTTAAACAAGTTGAATTTTTTGATATGAGTATAGTGCATCCTAACACCAGCCACTGTGGAATGGGCGATTTTGATTTTAAATATGAATTGAATATGTAAGCTAGATGTTAGTGTGTACAAGTAGACTTCTTGCATTAAAAGTTGTTGATATCATGTCACCCTACAGCGGAAAAGTTCCTTGTGTCCCAAAGTCTCTTCGGCAGTGATTAATGGACATTTCACTCCAGATATTACACGCTTGTCGTGAAACTTCTTTAAGCGGATTATATTATCAGGATATTCTTTCAACTAGCATATATTTGTCATTGCTCATTGTGATTATAGATCCTTAATTTTTGGGCGAACTTTCGAACCCATTTGCAAACACGTGATGCATGCTGTCTTGCCCATCCAATTGTCTTGATCAGTTGATGCAAGCTTTGTTTGGTCTTTTGATCCATCGTCGGTTTTAGACTTCAATGTGAATCAGCCGAAGCTTTCACAGCGCCATAAACTGAACAATTGATGGTCCAGAGTCGAACACCTCCAAGATATTATTACAAAGGGAGGAACCTGCATGTCAATGTTCCTCTTGGTGTTTAAATCGCAATCTTAATGCTGCTTTCTCATCTTAGTCTGCAGCTCTTTCAAGCAGCCACGATAAGACAAATTATTTTATTAATAAATTTGTTTATACTCTTTAACCTTGACGCAGATGGCAACTACGGTTTTATTATTAAACTTAAGAATATTTTGAATGGAATGGAAGCTTCTAATGTGTCCTGAATGTTTACATTTTTCTTGTATCTTCTTCCCTATTTAAGTCAAATTAAGTTTAAGGTGGGTTTCTAACTACCAAGCTCAGTTTTTCGAAAATTATAACTATTGATTATTCCGCGAACAACATAAAAATTTTGTAAATAAAAAAAAATTATGAAGACGGAGTAGCACGCCCAGTCTCCATCTTGGAAATTCAGTTCATATGCTGGTGGTGTCTTCTATATGTAGTCCTACTTATTTATTACTTACTTATTATTTATTTAAATTTTATATTAATATGCGTACTTTAAATAATTTAATATTCTTGTTAATCATAAATTACCTTAATACTTTTCAGTGGCATACTCACATTTGTATTTTCAAGATTTTACATAATTTTTTAGTTTATGGAACTCACACACCAATAATAATAATGAAATTATAAAATAATTTTTAAAAGCAACATGTGATCTAGATTCTCTACATTTGATTCGATTAGTAGATCATTTATCACACAAATATAATCTTAAAAACAAAAAAATTCTTCTGTTTCGAAAACGATGATGAATTTCGAAGAAATATGAGAAGAAAAATTTTTCGCCGATAAGATTCACATAAAAAGTCTCTCTTGCTTATTTTTAGTATCTTACTTCGTTTATGCAAAAAATTATTTAAATAAGTAAATTTAAAAGTGCAGGATTGAAATGTGAAATTGTGACCAAAAATTAAACCCTAAAATATGTTTTGTGTTTCAGCTGCACATGATGTATTATTGGATATTGGTGAACAATACGCTTCACCATGTCGTGTGTGGATGGGCAATCAATTGTTTGTTGGAATTTACGAACCGGATCAACTAAAAGTAAATATAAATTTGAACCGATTCAATTTTTCTTTATTAATTTTTTAATTATTATTTTAAGACTCTTTTAACAAGTCCTAAAAGCATGGAGAAAGCTTTTATATACAAATTCGGTCGGCCATGGTTAGGTAATTCATTGATTCTTGCTCCAGGTAATTCCCATAAATATAAATAAATACTAAAACTTATGTGTACGACGAACAAATATTTTGATACATTGATATTCAAAACAAATTTAATATCCCCATCACATTTCTAAGAAAAATTAACATCCAGAATTTTTAGAATATCTCAACTCTTAATTTTTCTAGATTTGTCGACAAATTGAAAAAAGTCAAAATGTTGTTATAAAAAGATTTGAAAAAAAAATTTGTTTTTGCTAGGAAGCTGTTTTGTATGAATGTGTAAATAATTAAAGGAAATTGTGAGAACAATGAATAATAAGTGCAATTTTTTTTTAGTAAATTAGTAGCTGACTGTTCACTAAGGCCGTAGCAGGAGAAGCATTGTCTGGGAGCCTCCGCTCGTATGTGATCCACATTAAATTAAATTTACCCCAAGTATCAACAAAAAAAAAACTTAACAAAGTTATAAACAAATTTTAAAAAATAAAAAAATTTGATTTTCTTGAAAACGGCTTCACCTTTCATGATGGTCAATATATGTTATAGAGGGTACTAAGGGAGTTCCGAAAAAATTCAGTAACCAATTCTGTTGATTATAAGAGGATAAAAAA
>JAAAKG020145055.1:0-32961 GCA_010014905.2 Druon quercuslanigerum | reverse complement strand
TTGAAAAAGCACTTCCATTTTGGCCCACAAAGAACAAAAGTTTAATCAAAAACACAAATTTTTTGCAAATATTTAAATTTTATTTCTGTAAATAATAATTTACAACAAAAAAAAAGAAATTTTTGTTACAAAATATTTGAATTTTCAATCAAAGAGATAAACTTTTAATTAAAATGATGAATTTGTGACAAGAAAAAAAATGAATTTTTAACAAATTATTTTAACTTTCAACCAAGAAATTGAATTTTCGACGAATAATGAATTAATAAAAAAATTTTTTAGAATAATAATCAAATTTTTAATCAAAAATATGAATTTTCAATTAAAATTATGAATCAGCAACAAAAAAGGAATGTTTGACAAAACCCTTCTATTTTGAGGCACAAAGAGCAAATTTTCAATCAAAAACACGAATTTTTTGCAAATAGTTGAATTTTTATTCTGTTAATAATAATTCACTATCAAAAAAATAAATTTTTAAACAAATTAGTTGAATTTTCAACCAAAGAGATGAAATTTTAATTGAAATGATGAATCTGCCATAAGAAAAAAAATGCATTTTTAACCAAGTATTTTAACTTTCAACCAAGAAGTTGAATTTCTCAAACAAATAGATGAATTTTCGACGAATATTGAATACATCAAAAAACAAATTTCCAGAAAAATAATCAAATTTTCAATCAGAAATATGATTTTTTTTCAAAATTATGAATCAGCAATAAAAAAGGAACGTTTGACAAGGCACTTTAATTTCGAATCACAAAGAACCAATTTTTAATCAATAACGCGAATTTTTTTGCAAATATTTGAATTTTTTATTCTGTAAATATTAATTTACTATACAATTTTTTTTTAACAAAATAGTTGAATTTTGAACCAAAGAGATGAACTTTTAATTAAAATGATGAATATGCGACAAAAAAATGAATTTTTAACAAATTACTTTAACTTTTATCCAAACAGAAAAAATTTCTGCAAAACAGTTAAATTTTAAACCCGGAAAAATAAAATTTTAAGGAAAAACATTCAAGGAAAGAGATGAATTTGGAATTAAAAAAATTTGCAACTGATATAATTAAGTTTTCATTAAATTCAATGAATTTTGAAACTCAGAGATGAATTTTGAACTAAAATGATGAATTTTTAGCAACAAATTATTTTTTAACAGAGTGGTTTAACCTCCCACCAAGTGGTGCATTTTTTTAGTAAAAATGATCAATTTTCAAAACATAATGTAATAGTAGATATTTTAATCACATTAAAAAAAATTTATTTAAAGAAAGTTGAATTCAACCAGGGCAATTAGCAACCAAGGAAGATTAATTTCCAATTGAACATTTTAATTTTAAATCTAATACAGATTAAATTTCCTCAAAAAGTGATGAATTCTTAAATAAAAACAAAAAACTAATTTTTTAACATAATTAACATAATTAAAATGCGAAGACAAGAACTTTAGTCTTGTAAAATTTTTAATAAACAATCTTTTATAATCGAAAAAAAAAACAATTTAGACCAGAATTCAAATTTGTTAAATTTATTGTACTTGACTTTTGAACAAGACCACGATGTAGGCAAAAAATCTCCATTTGATCATCTGAAATAAAAGTCACTTTTCCTTAGAATTCCTCTATGAACTAAATTCTCGCCTAAAAACAAATGCCAGTTTTTGCTCAGCAGAAAGAGAAAATAATTCAGTTTTTGTTTCGATCTTTCCCATGATGGGCTATCGTAGACCGCGTAGGGAAGATTAATGTGGTTAATTTTTTTTCGCAATTTTTCTGCCATTCAGAGTTTCTTCTTTTTCGTAAATCTGCGAAACGGTCGGACCCTCTAAAATCAGTGCAACTCTCTCACTAACGATATCAGAGGACTGTAGAATCGATAGAAGCATTGTGATTGAGGAAATTCACACCGATATCGACGTGACGTTTTCCTGAATTCGATGATTTAATGACTTTCGGTCAAACTGTACCACATACGCCAAAAGCAATTATTTCCCCTCTTACCCTTCTCATCCCCTTTTAACCCACATAACGAGATTGGAACATTTCTCGTTATGGCAAGTTCTACTCTTTGGCATTTCTGCGACCTTGTATCGGGACTGCACGAAAGGCAAAGAAAAATATTTCAGTTTCTTATCGACCCACCAGGAATAATTATAGAACAAAAAGCAATACAGAGAATTTATATTTCATGTGTTTTAGACCTACTTGTACTCCCTGGGTGCTTCGAGCGAGAAAGGAGGTAGTAGGAAGAAAAATAAAGGAAGGATTCAGATTTATGAGCCCAAGATGCTCTTAAAAGATGGGAAATGGGGTAATTTTTGACGAAAATTAGGGGATAAATTCTTACATAAATGCTACCTCTCTATACTCCACCCCTCTTACTCACCCTAGATTCCCTTATTCCCCTTTCCTCATTTCACTCTTTGTTATTCATCCCCAAAAATTTATCTTCTTTGTTCCTCCCACTCCTTGCTACCACAGCTAATAAGACCGTCCCTCTACTTCCCTTCCCCAGCCAATCCCCTCCCCTACTCATCATCATTTCCAATCATTTCATTCTTCCTTTCACTTTGACTCACTTTCACCAGTTTCCGTCTCCTAATTTTCCATCACTTCTATTACTCCCTTAATTTCCTATCCCACATTTCTCCCACTCCACTTACTCTATCTCTCTTCATTTCCCCTGAATTTTCCAGACCCTTGTTTCACGTACTTCCTCGCTCTTCATTTCACTTCACGTACCCTTCTTCCTCTTAACTTATGTCCTCTACTTTACCCACCTTTACATGATCACACTTCTTCTACTTGTCCTCATCTCGTTCCCACCATACCCCTACATTTCCTTATCTACTTTCTCTAACATAATTTTCCCTCATTTTTACAACTTTACTTCTCCTTATTTCCCCTTATTTCCCTCCTCAATTATCTTCTTGCTTCTCCTACTTCTCGTTACTCTTTCCCCTGCACTTCCAATACTTTTCCTCACCTTATAATCCCGGATTACCTCTATTTCCTCTACCTTGATTTTTCCTTATTCCAGACCCTTATTTTACTTACTTCCCCGCTCTTCATTTCAATTTACTTACCCTACTTCCTCTCAACTCATGTCCCCTACTTTACCCCTCCCCCCTTACATGATCACACTTCTCCTACTTGCCCTCAACTCGTTCCCATCATGCCCCCTACATTTCCTCACCTACTTTCTCTAACCTAATTTTCCCTCATTTCTACAACTTCACTTCTCCTTATTTTCCCTCATTTTCTTCCACTATTTCTCCTTCTTCTCCTACTTCCTCTAACTCTTGCCCCTGAACTTCCAATACTTTTCCTCGCCTTATTATCCCTGATTACCTCTATTTTTTCTACCTTGATTTTTCCTTATTCCAGAACCTTATTTGACTTACTTGCCAGCTCATCATTTCATTTTACTTACCCTACTTTCTCTCAACTTATGTCCCCTACTTTACCCCTCCCCCCTTTACATGATCACACTTCTCCTATTTGTCCTCAACTCGTTCCCATCATGCCCCCTACATTTCCTTACCTACTTTGTTTAACCTAATTTTCCCTCATTTTTACAACTTCACTTCTCCTTATTTCCCCTCATTTCCTTCCTCAACTATCTTCTTGCTTCTCCTACTTCCCCTAACTCTTTCCCCTGCACTTCCAATACTTTTCCTCACCTTATTATCCCTGATTAACTCTATTTTCTCTACCTTGATTTTTCCTCATTTTCCACCAATTTCCCCTCATTTTCCCTATTTTTTCTCCTCTCATTTCGCGGAGTTTCCCTTTTTAGAAAAAAATACCGCGAACGGAGGGGTAGCCAACCGTCCAAATATATTGGATATATTGAATTATCAACCCAATAGTTCAATTTTTAACGAAGTATTTAAATTTAAAACCTACAAAGATGTATGTTTAAACAAATAGTTAAATTTTCTACAAAGAGACAAATTTTTAATAAAAAAAATTTTAAGGTTAATTTTTTATTTTAAAAAATCATTTTTCAATCAAAACAAAAAATTGAGAAAGTATTTAAAAAAAACGAGAATTTAAAACAAAGAAGTTTAATTTTCAATTAAATAGTTCAACATGCAAACCAAAAAAATAAATGTTGAAAATAACGCAGTAAAATTTGCTACCAAATTGTGGTTTTCTAACCAAATAGTTCAAATTTCAAATAAATAATTCAATTTTTAACAAAATGGTACAATTTTAAACTTATCAGGATGTTTTTTGAAATAAACACTTGATTTATCAACATTGAAAGATCAATTTTTAACCTAATATATGAATTTCTAAACAGAAAAGATTAATTTATCAATAAAAAATGGAATGATTGAATTATTTTAGATTAAAAAATTACTTTTCAATTAAAATTCTACCCAATAATTTGATTTTCTACAAAATAGTTCAATTCATAAACAAATAGTTTTTTTTTCAATCTGCGGGAAAGAATTTTTAACGAAATAGTTAAATTTAAAAAAAAAAATAATTACCAACAAAAAATGCATAGTTAAATTTTTAATTTAAAAAAATTGTTTTCTAACCGAAAAAAAGAATTTGCAAGAAAGTATTCCAATTAAAAACAAAAGAATTTCCAACAAAGAAATTCAATTTTCAGTCAAAAGGTTGAATCTACAAACAAAAAGAAACAATTTTTAATTAAATATTTAAATATTTTAAAAATTAATAAAATTCGAGATAAAATGATAAAAATGATTGAAAAAAATAATATTAATAAATAAAAAAAAATAGGAAAATTATTATAAAATCTTAAGTTTTAAGTCTTAAACAACAAAAAATGCATTTTTAACCAAGGATTTTAACTTTCAACCCAATAGCTTAATTATTAATAACATTTTTTTTATTTACAAATTTTTTTATAGGTTTTAATTTTCCATCTGTGAGGTAGAATGTTCAATCAACTAGTTCAATAAAAGAAATTAGCATCCATACAGTGGCATTTACAAAAATATGGTTGAAATTTTAAGTAAAAGGATACATTTTCAGTAAAACGGATGAATTTTAAAACAAATAAATAAATTTTAAACCAAATGGTCCGATTAAAAAGAAATAAACTTCAACTAAGAACAGTTGTATTTTTAACTAAAAAATTGAATGTTTGATCAAATTTTCCATTAGAAAGTTATATTTTAATTTTCAAAATATGAATTATCTACCAAAAGATAAATATTTAATCCCAAAGATAAAATCCATCCAAAACACAAATTAAAAAAAACAACTGAATTTCTGAACAAAAAATATGAATATTTAAGAAAATAGTTCAATTTTACAGAATGTAACAAAAAATGTCAAACAAATAGAAAAAGAGTGATTTGAAGAGATGAAATATGAACCAAAAATATAATAATAGATTTAAAATTCAAAAGAATTAATTTTCAACCAAAAAATTAAGTTATTAACAAACTAGTTTGAATTCAATTAAAATATTTTCATTTTAACAAAAAGAGAGCAATTTTCGACAAATAAGTTGAACTTTCAGAGATGAATATATGAACTGAAATCATGAATCTTAAACAAAACAATTAATTGGTAATCAAACTTGTAATTAAATAGTTCAATTTTTAAAATTTTAAACAAATAAAAATTTTAAATAGACATACATTTTTAATTCCAAAGGACGATTTTTTCAACTAAGAAATATTTTTCAGTAAAGACTGCAAAAATGTTAAAAAAATTGTTGATTTTTTAAGACAAAAAGCGTCTCTACAATAAAGTTTAATTTTCAAGCCTCTAAGAAATAGATTTTCAACCCAAAAATATAAATTTTCCACAAATTACAGAAATTTTTAAACAAAATGAGCAAATTTTTAGTCAGAAATGGAATAGTTAAATTTTCAGTTTAAAATAATAATTTTAAAAAATCGCAAAATCTTAGATCAATAAAATAAATTTACAACCAAATTGTTCAATTTTCAAAAAAGTAGCTAAATTTTAGAAAAAAAGAAATGTCTTTTCATCAAATAATTGAAAATGCAACTTAAAAGTACAACCAAATAACAATAAATTAAATAATAAAAGATAAATTCTAAAGCCAAACATATAATAGTAGACTTTTGAAATAAAAAAATTAATCTTCAACCCAAAAAAACTGGATTCTTCTTTGCCTCTATTGATTCAGTTTTCATTTAGGCTAGGAAAGGAGAAAAAAGAAAATTTTCTTGAAAACAGTTTTAAAAAAGAGGAATTTAAAAAAGACGGATAAGAGATGAATAGAAGAATAGAGTAAAGACTCTAAAGTTTGAAATTTCGTTTAGAAATATCTTTTTATGAATTAGAATATTTTTAACTAACCGAATTATTTAAAAAATAATAGTGATAATTTTGGACTTAAAATAGGTTTTAGAAACTGAATATAATAAAATTAGAGAATAATTCGCTATCATTGAAGTGCATTCGAAACTCTAGAACTGTAGCAAACTTGGGTTAGGGAAATTGGCAGGAGGTAGTTCAACGTGGGATTGACAGATGCATTACTGGCTCTGATGCAGCTTGTCTCTCTCAAAGCGCAGAAAAGAGAGAAAACCAGTATTGGGATGGAATATTTCATTGGACATTGAACTGTAGCAGGATACCATTTCGCAGGTGCAGGGCATAAACGCATTTTGATTTATGAATCCCAGGAATACCGTGAATAAATTGAAACATTTTACAGTGATTTTACAGATGGTGTTTTATAGTGATAAAATATTTTACCAGCACGATCATAAACTCAATTTTACAATTTACAGTGTCTATATAATATGCAAAATTAGTCTATTTTTTGCGACAAGTTTTTTTTTTAATGGAGAAATTCAATTTTAAAGAAGAATAATCATGGTCTTGGGGATAAGTAGTAATATCGAATATGGTCAGACATTAAACGAATGGTTGATGAAAAGAATTGTTTTTTAAATAACAGGCATTTTCAGATTTTAAAGTTTTCAAATAAAATGGCTTTCATGTGAAAATATTTTTACATCAATATGTACTTTAGATTACAATTTTAATTTGCGAGCTGACGAATTTTATTTCAGAAGCTTGTGAATCAGAATTCTTTAGAGTTACATTTCCGCTTGGAAATATTTATATATTACGAAGTAACGCAGGTCTTATTTCCGTCAGTCGCATATTATTAGAGCGAGATTACATTTTAAAGCAAATGTTGACCCAATTCTTTAAAAAATTCCTTTGAGTTTTGGAAATACATTTTCACCATGGCGTTCCCGCTTCGCGCTTGACATCAATTGAAATATGATTTAATCTGAAAAGTTGAAAAACGAAAAGAAACTACAGGTCGATTTTTTAAAAACTTATTTTCTGATCGTTGGAAATATTTTGTATTAAATGTTGCCAAGGGTTCTTATTTTTGTTCCTGGGAGTTTTCTCTTTGCGGTACTTTTTATTAATCTTTCCATGGGTTGCTAAAGTTTCTTATTAAAGCTTGATAAGGGTTCTTTTCTTAAGTTGATACATGTTGCTGTTTTCAGTTTATAAGGGTTGATGCTGAGAATTTTTAAGGGTTGTTGCAATGGATTTTTAAGAGTTATTCGTAATTATAAATATTGGCTTTTGTTAGAAGTTGTTTCTTCCTTTTATAGTTTCGTTATTAATTGTTTCTTATTGTTCTTATTAACCATTGATGTCTTTTATTATTCATCACTTTAATGGATTGTTTTTTAACTTTATGTGAGGATTATGATAACGTTACTAAGGATTGATGTTTTTAGTTTTAAGGATTGTTATTAAGCCTTTCGGGGTATTATTATTGCTACCCATTGCTGAATGTTCTTATGGACCATTGCTCTTTGTGTTTATTGGAATTTGCTAATTGTGTGATTAGCTAATGAGTTTTGCTAGTTAAGGTTCTTAATGACTGCTAAAATTTCCACATTATAGGGATTTATAGGAATAATTTCTAAGCTTTTACCTTTATAGAGATTTTTATTTATTGTAGGGGTTGTTATCAAGTCCTCACACATGTTGTTCTTGTTATGTGTTCCTAGCGTCTGTTATTGACCAATGCTATTTATGGTGATTGGTCTTTGCTATTTGGAAATGTGGCAACTGTCTTTTAAAAGAGGTTTTTATTAATCACTGCAATAACTTTTCCCTTTATAGGGATTTTTATTTACAGTTTTTAAAGGTTGTCATTCATTTTTTTAATTGCATTTGCATTTGTAATTGTATTTATATTTTTATTTTTATTGATATTTGTGTTTGTCTTTCTCTTTACATTTGTTTTTGAAGTATTTGTATTTGTATTTTTATTTATTTCAAAAAGTCTCTATTGCTAAATATCCCTCTCTAAAACAAAGTTATTGATTGATAGTACGAATAGTTATTGGCTCTTTCTAGGGATTCTTTTTTCCTTTTACAGTCTTTTTTCTGTTTATTTATAATTGTTGTTATTGACCTTTTCTAGAGATTGCTATTTATTATTTCTAGGGTGCTTTTACTTATATATGGGTTATCATTGATTTATGATATTTGTTTTTATTCACCGATTTTATGGGTCATTTCTGAACTTTGTGTATAGATTGTTATCACCGGTTTCTGGGATTTGCTTTTTTTATTTTTCGTGGTTCTTATTTTATTAAATTAATTTTTTTATTTATTAAGCCTTTATGCTAATTGTAAGAGCTACCACTGACTGAATAATAGAAACAATTTCTATGATTTTTCTTTGATAAAGATTGTTATTAACCGTTTTTAGAAACTGCTACTCTCGCTTATTATTTGTTTTAGGAGAGGATAGTTATTTGCTTTTTCTAGGAGTTGTTTCCTTCTTCTACAGGATAATAACTATAATTCGAGTACTATAAAGTTACTTTTACAAATGGAAACGCAATGTTATATAATTTTATCTCACAACTTAAAATAAAAGAAACAATAGGCCCTGATTTTTCATAAAAAACATCAATTGGATTCAATTAAAAAAAGTCATTACAAATTAAAAAATGTTTATATAAGGGACTTGAAATTGCCCAATAGCATTTTTACATACCAATACGATCATCAAATTCTATTTTGAAGTAGAAAATAATCCACTGTATAAGTTGTACGTACCTGAAACACAAAACAAATGTACAGCTTAGTATTTAGTACAATAATAGTGTTTAAAAAAATATTTAAAATATAAATTTAACCTTACTTTAGTAAGATATTGTGTTTAAATTAAGTTTTTTACTCATTATTTCTAAGAGTGGAAATCGAAATTTTATAGATGCGATACTAATTATTTATAATGTTAAATTAAACTCTTTATTGATTATTTCTAGGAATGGCGGTTTACATTTGCTAGGGGTGTTATAATTATTCCTGCTGTATTTTTCTTCTTATAGAGGATGTTATTGACCAATGATATCTGTTTTTATTCGCTGCTTTTATTGGTTGTTTCGCAAATTTGTGTAAGGTTGTTATGTTGCATGGGTTAATATTTTATTTCTATTTTCCGTTAAAGGGATTGTTATTGATCCTTGCTAGCTACTTGTTGTTGAAGGTTGTTATTGAACATTCCTGGTTCTGATTACTGGACTTGGCTAATTTCAAGAGAAACTACTGATTTTTGATAGGTAATGCTATTAATCACTGCTAGGATTTCCCACCTTATAGGGAATTATAGAAATAATTTATAATGTTTTCCCTTTATAAAGATTGTTATTGGCAGTTTTCGAGGGTTGTTTATATTAGTTGTTATTCAATATTGGTGAGGGTAGTTATTAGCTGCTACTAAGGATTGTTTCCTCCTTTTATAGGTTTTTCAAAATTGCTTTTAAGGGTTGTTATTGAGTTTTGCTACGGGTTTTATTCTTTATTTTTAAATAATTTTTCCCCTCATAAGTGTTATTACTGACTATTTATATCTATTTTGTATTTTTTGCTTCGATTAGTTGTTTTTGACCTGTGTTTTTGACCAATGATATCTGTTTTTGTTCGCTGGTTCTATTGGTTATTTCGCAAATTTGTGTAAGCTTGTTATATTGCTAACGGGTTGATATTTGATTAATATCTTCCGTATCAGAATTTTTTATTGATCCTTTTTAGCTACTTGTTCCTGCAGTTTGTTATTGAACATTTCTGGTTCTGATTACTGGACTTTGCTAATTGTAAGAGAAGCTACTGATTTTTGATAGGTAATGTTATTGATCACTGCAAGGATTTCCCAACTTATAGGGAATTATTAAAATAATTTATAAGGTTTCCCCCTATACAGATTGTTATTGGCAACTTTTAAGGGTTGTTTCTATCACTTGTTATTTAATATTGGTGAGGATAGTTATTAGCTGCTACTAAGGATTGTTTCTTCCTTTTATAGGTTTTTCACAATTGTTTTTAAGGGTTGTCATTGTCTTTCGCTAAGGGTTTTATTATTTGTTTTTAAAGAATTTTTGCCCTTATAAGTTCTATTACTGACTATTCTTATCTGTTTTGTATTTTTCCTTCTATTAGTTGTTTTTGACCTGTGTTTTTAAACAATGATATCTGTTTTTGTTCGCTGCTTCTATGGTTTGTTTCGCAAATTTGTGTAAGGTTGTTATGTTGCTAGGGGTTGATATTTTATTTCTATTTTCCGTTTTAGAAATTGTTATTGAGCTTTTCTAGCTACCAGTTGCTGAACATTGCTTTAACAATTGAACATAGCTGGTTCTGATTACTGCACTTTGTTATTTATAATAGAAGCTATTGATTTTTGATAGGTAATGTTATTAATCAATGCTAGGATTTTCCACCTTATAGGGAATAATAGGAATAATTTATAAGGTTTCCCCCTCAAAGAGATTGTTATTGGCAGCTTTTAAGGGTTATTTCTATCAGTTGTTATTCAATATTGCTTAGGATAGTTATAAGCTGCTACTAAGGATTCTTTCCTCCTTTTATAGGTTTTTCAAAATGGTTTTTAAGGGTTGCTATTGTCTTTTGCTAAGGGCTTTATTAACTATTTTAAAAGAATTTTTGTTTTATTGTTATTGGGCTTTGATAATTGTAAGAGTGACTATAGACTTTCTGGGGTTTTTCCCTTTGCAGGGATTTATAGGAATAATTTCTAAGGTTTTTAATTTATAGACATTCTTATCAATCAATTTAAGGGGTGGTTACTATAGGTTCTTATTAATTCTTGGTAAGGATAGTTACTAGCTGTTGCTATAGGTTGGTTCTAAGGTTTTTCAAAATTGTTTTTAAGGGATGTCATCGACTTTTTTTGAAGGTTTTATTATTTATTTCTAAAGTATTTTTGTTTTATTGCTACCTGTTCCCAATGTTTGTTTCGGAACATTGCTGTTTGTGGTTATTTGACTTTGATAATTGTAAGAGTGACTATAGACTCGCTGGGGTTTTCCCCTTTGCAGTTAATTATAGGAATAATTTCTAGGGTTTTTAATTTGTAGATATTCTTATTGATCATTTTAAGGGGTAGTCACTATAGGTTCTTATTCATTCTTCATAAGGATGGTTGTTGGCTGTTGCTATAGGTCGTTTCCTACTTTTATAGCGTTTTTTATTTATTTTAAGGATTATTATTGATCTTTGGAAGAGGTTGTTACCAATTGTTTCTAAGGTATTTTTATCCTTATAGGGGTTATTACTAACCATTGCAAGCTGTGTTTATTCATTGATTGTATAGATTATTGATTACATTTGTGTATGAATTGTGATTGACACCTCTTGAAAGTTTTTGCTATGGGTTGTTACTGATTGTGGTTAAGGATAGTATCTGGACAATGTTAGGGTTCGTTTTCTTCCTTTTAGAAAATTTTTATTTATTAATCATAAGGATAATCATTGATTACTTATCAGTGTAATTATTGACTATTGTCAGAGGATGCTATTAGTTATTTCCAAGGTATTTTCACCCATTTGGGGTTCTGATTATCCATTGTTATCTGCTAGGAGTATTTTGCTAGGATTATTTGTCTGTTAGAAGTAGCTATAGCCTTTTACAAAGTAAAATTATTATTCACTTCTAGCGTGTTTTTAGGGATTTATAGGAATAATGTGTCAAAATTTTCCTTTGCAGAGATTGTTACAGACAGTATTTAAGGCTAATTGTTATGGTTTTCTATTAGTTATTGGTGAGGATGTGTATTAGCTGATGCTAAAGGTTGTTTCCTCCTTTTACAGCGTTTTAAATTAACTGTTTGTTAAGGGTGGTTATTAACCTTTGCTAGGGTTTGTTATTCTTTATTCTTAAAGTATTTTTTCCATTATAATAATTGTTACTCCTTACAGATATCTATAGTTGTTTGTTGATTTATTTGCTGTTTAGGATCTTTGTGATAGGATTGTTTTGTATGTCATCCGGGGTTTATATTTTTGATTTTAGTGGTTCTTATTGAGCCTTGCCAATTTCCTGTTGCTAAAGGTTATTGACCACGTCTACAAAGATGATTATTTTTAATCATCATTATTAATAATCTTTTAAACATTCCTATCTGTGGTTGTTGTAAAAGGGTTTTTATGGACTGCTTCTAACAATTTTTGATTATTTTTATAAAAAAAAGAAAAAATGTTGGAATGAGTACGAATAGATTTGTACCTAAAATTAGCAGCTTTTTTGAAGCCATTGTATTTACGAGACTTTCTCTTTATTCCTTAAAAGTATTGTTATGCAAAATGGTTTAATTAAGACTTCCAAGATCGGTACCAGTCAGGAACAGCTTGGTTTCTCTGGTTCAAAGGTGATAAGTGGCCATTTATGTCGCGAGTCTCGTTTCCTCGTATTTTCAAAAGCTTTAATTCCGCCTCACACTCGTTATCGCGTCATTTGTATTCAGTCCAGTTCAATAAATGTTCCACCACTTTCTCTAAAATTTTTATCACATTTTTATACATTCTGTGTAACTTCAAACCCCCCATTTTTAACTTTCGTTTCATTCAATGATGATAAAAAAGTTACATTAAAAAAGTGTGAATATTTTTTTAAATAAAGTTTATAAATGATTGTTATCTTATTTAATGGATGAAATCATACTGCATACAAATAAATATATCTTTACTTTTTGTAATTAAATTTCGATATACTTTTAACATTTACCGGTTTATTTTACGATAAATAATTTTATTTCAATGGTTCTGAATACCAAATCTACTCTCGTGAAATTCAGTGTAATTTACATTGGGTCATTATGCAAGTCGTTAAGTATTCTGTATCGATATTCATTTTCATGGAGGACACGCTCCGTGCAATAACCTTATAGCAATAATGTTCGTATATTTATTAATTGCAATCAATATTGTATAGAAATAATCGTATTTCCGAATAATTTTCAGTGCGTGAATCTGGATGAGTTTAAAAAAAATTTTTTCAATATTTTTCAAAATTGTTTTAAATTTATTTTAAAATACAATTAAAATAAGGAAAAATGGTGTTTTTGAATGAAAATAGGACCATAACAGGGGAAAAATTTGTTTAAATGAAATAATTTGCAGGTACCACATGGAATTCCATATAAAGCAGTTACTAATTTAAGATATGAATTTTCAACTAAAAGTTACATTTTCAAGCTAAAAAGATAAATTTTTCATCTTCAACCAAAAATATAATTTTTTCACAATGTGGTTTAAATCTTACATTATTAGTTGCATTTTCAATTTTAAAAAAATAATTTAAACTAAAACTGAAAGAGTTATATTTTCAGTTTATAATTTTCAACCAAAAAAAAATTAAGTTTTCAATAGAATAGTTAATTTTTCAACTAAAAATGTAAATTTTAAACAAAAATCATGATTTTTTACCTGGAATAACCAAAAACAGATAAATGCATAATTAAGTTGAAAATATTTTAATTTTAAATAAATTATGTATGAGTTCATGCATTTCATTTCATTTTTAACCAAAAAGTGGAATTTATATTAAAAAGAACAAAATTTTACATAAAGAGTAAAATTATTAAATCAAAAATATGATTTCTAGACAAACTGATTAAATTTTAAACCAAGGAAAAGAAAATAATCAATTTTTAATCTAAAATAGAAGATTTAAATTTAGTTTAAATAATTAATTATCTACCAGAAAGAAAAAAATCTTAAACAAAATACATGAATTTTAAAAAATGTTAATTTTTAACTAAATGATTTAATTATGAACCTAAAAGGATATATTTTCAACTAAAAAATATAAACAAATGATGAAAAAAAATGAATTTTCAAAAAAGGTCTTTGAATTTTAACCAAGCAGATGAATTTTAAATTAAAAATAATACATTTTTAATAAGAAATGAAATAGTTAATTGTTGATTTTTTTGGGAATTGTTTATTATCTATAGAACGGTTTAATTTTAAAGCCAAAAAAGTTAATTTACAACCTGAAAGTTAATTTTCAACCTAAAAAGATAAATTTTTAATCAAAGATTAATTTTTTCACTATGTTGTTTAAATTTTACAATATTAGTTGAATTTTCAATTTCAAAATATTAATTTAAACTACAAATGAAATAGCCATATTTTCAGTTTATAATTTTAACCAAACAAAAATTAGGTTTGTTTAATAGTTCAATTTTCATCTAAAAACATGAATTTATAAGCAAAATGGTGATTTTTCAACTGGAATAGTTGAATTGTTTAGTTGTAAAAATTAATTATTAACCAAAACAGAGAAGTAAATAAATTATGTATAAATTCAAACCATAAGACGAAATTTAAACAAAATATTAAAATAATTAATTAAAGCAGATAATTTTTAACCAAATTGTGGAATTTATATATAAAAAACAAAATTTTACATAAAGAGAAAAAATAATCAATTTTTAACCTAAAGTAAAAGATTTAAGTTTAGTTTAAATAATTAATTATCTATCAAAAAGAAAAAAATTGTAAACAAAATAAATGAATTAAAAAAAAGTTATTTGTTACCAAAACAATTTAATTATGAACCTAAATAGATATATTTTCAACTAAAAAATATAAATAAATGATAAATCTAAAAAAAAATTAATTTTTTAACAAAGGTCTTTAACTTTTAACCAAGCAGGTAAATTTTAAATAAAAAAAATAAATTTTTAACAAAAATTGTAATAGTTAATTGTTGATTATTTGCGAATTGTTTATTATCTATAAAACAGTTTAATCTTGAAACCAAAAAAGTAAATTTTCAAGCTGAAGGTAATTTTCAACCAAAAAAGATAAATTTGTAATCAAAGAGATGAATCTTCAACCAAAAATATAATATTTTTACTATGTGGTTTAAATTTTACATTATTAGTTGAATTTTCAATTTCAAAATATTAATTTAAACCAAAAATAAAAGATCCACATTTTCATTTTATAATTATCAACTAAATAAAAATTAGGTTTTTTTAATAGTTCAATTATCAACTAAAAACATGAATTTTAAACAAAAATCGTGATTTTTCAACTGGAAATGTTAAACTTTTTAGTTGTAAAAATTATTTTTTTAACCAAAACAGAGAAGTAAATAAATTATTTATGAATTCAAACCATAAGAAAAAATTTAAACAAAATATTTAAATAATTAATTAAAGCAGATTAATTTTTAACCAAATAGTGGAATTTATATTTAAAAAACAAAATTTTACATAAAGAGATGAATTATTAAAGCAAAAATATGATTTCTTGACAAACTGTTTGATTTTTAAACAAAGGAAAAGAAAATAATTAATTTTTAACCTAAAATGAAAGTTTTTAATTTAGTTTAAATAATTAATTATCTACCAAAAAGAAAACAATCTTAAACGAAATGCATACATTTAAAAAAAATAGTTATTTTTTACAAAAATAATTTAATTATGAACATAAGAAGATATATTTTCAACTGAAAAATATAAACAAATAAAGAATCTGCAACAAGAAAATGAATTTTTAACAAAGGTCTTTAAATTGTAACCAAGCAGATGAATTTTAAATTAAAAAGAATACATATTTAATAAAAAATTGTAATAGTTAATTGTTCATTTTTTTGCGAATCGTGTATTATTTATAAAATTGTTTAATTTTTAAACCAAAAAAATGAATTTTCAACCTAAAAGTTAATTTTCAACCTAAAAAGATAAATTTTTAATCAAAGAGATGAATCTTCAACCAAAAATATATATTTTTTCACAATGTGTTTTTAATTTTACATTATTAGTTGAATTTTCAATTTCAAATTATTAATTCAGACCAAAAATGAAACAGCCATATTTTTAGTTTATTATTTTCAACAAAGCAATAATTAAGTTTGTTTAATAGTTAAATTTTTAACTAAAAGAATTAATTTTAAACCAAAATGGTGATTTTTCAACTGGAATAGTTAAATTTTTTAGTTGTAAAAATTAATATTTAACCAAAACCAAAAAAGTTGATAAATTATATTTAATTAAAACCATGAGACGAAATTTAAACAAAATATTTAAATAATTATTCAAAGTAGATTAATTTTTAACCAAATAGTGAAATTTATATAAAAAAACAAAATTTTACATAAAGAGATTAATTATTAAAGCAAAAAGATTATTTCTCGACAAACTGGTTGAATCTTCAACCAAGGAAAAGAAAATTATCAATTTTTAATTTAAAAAAGAAAATTCAAATTCAGTTTAAATAATTATTTATCTACCAAAAATAAAAAAATCTTAAACAAAATACATGTTTAAAAAAAAGATAACTTTTAACCAAGGAGATTAATTTTAAATTAAAAAGATTACATTTTTATAAAAAATGAAATAGTTAATTGTTGACTTTTTTACGAATTGTGTATTATCTATAAAACAGTTTAATTTTAAAACGAAAAATGTAAATTTTTAACCTGAAAAGATAAATTTTTAATTAAAGAGATGAATCCATAACCAAAAATATAATTTTTTTACAGTGTGGTTTAAATTTTTCATTATTAGTTGAATTTTCAATTTCAAATTATTAATTTAAACCAAAAATGAAATAGCCATATTTTCAATTTATAAATTTCAACAAAATAAAAATTAAATTTGTTTAATAGTTTAATTTTCAACTAAAAACATGAGATTAAAGCCAAAATAATGATTTTTCAACTGGAATAGTTGAATTATTTAGTTGTAAAAATTAATTTTTAACCAAAATAGAGAAGTTAATAAATTATGTATGAATTTAAACCATGAGACGAAATTTAAACAAAATATTGAAATAATTATTCAAAGTAGATTAATTTTTAACCAAATAGTGAAATTTATTTTAAAAAACAAAGTTTTACATAAAGACATGAATTAGTAAAGCAATAAGATTATTTCTTGACAAACTGGTTGAATTTTCAACCAAGGAAAAAAAATTAATTATTAGCACAAAATAGAATATTTAAATTTTCAGTTCAAATAATTAATTATCTACCAAAAAGAAAAATTCTTAAAAAATACAGGAATTTAAAAATAAGATAATTTTAACTAAATGATTTAATTATAAACCTAAAAAGATATATTTTCAACTAAAAAATATAAACAAATTATGAAAAAAATGAATTTTCAAAAAAGGTCTTTGACTTTTAACTAAGAAGATAAATTTTAAATTAAAAAGAACACATTTTTAACAAAAAATAAAATACTTAATTGTTGATTTTTTTGCGAATTGTTTATTATCTATAAAAAAGTTTAATTTTAAAACCAAAAAATGAATTTTCAACCTGAAAGTTAATTTTCAACCTAAAAAGATAAATTTTTAATTAAAGAGATGAATCTTCAACCAGAAATATAATATTTTCACGATGTGGTTTGAATTTAACATTATTAGTTGAATTTTAAATTTTTAATTATTATTGTAAACCAAAAATTAAAAAGGCATATTTTCAGTTTATGATTTTTAACAAAATAAAAATTAAGTTTGTTTAATAGTTTAATTTTTAACTAAAAACATAAATTTTAAACCAAAATAATTATTTTTCAACTGTAAAAATTAATTTTTGACCAAATAGTAAAATTTATATAAAAAACAATATTTTACATAAAGAGATAAATTATTAAAGCAAAAAGAGGATTTGTCCACAAACTGTTTGAATTTTGTACCAAGGAAAAGAAAAAGAATTAATTATTAACCCAAAATAGAAAATTAAAATTCAGTTTCAATAATTAATTATCTACCAAAAAGAAAAAAATCTTAAACAAAATACATGAATTTAAAAAAGTTAATTTTTAACTAAATAATTTAATTATGAACCTAAAAAGATATATATTATACTAAAAAATATACACAAATTGAAAATCTGCAACAAAAAAATGAATGGTCAAAAAGGGTCTTTAACTTTTAACCAAGAAGATGAATTTTATATTAAACAGGATACATTTTTAATAACAAATAAAATAGTTAATTGTTGAACTTTTTGCGAATTGTTTATTATGTATAAAACAGTTTCATTTTAATACCAAAAAAGCGAATTTTCAACCTGAAAGTTAATTTTTAATCAAAATACAAACTTTCTACAAAATAGTTTAATTTTCCATTATAAAATATTAATTTTCAACAAAAAAGTTGATTTTCCACGACATAAATAAATTTTCAACTAAAATCGATTTTTTTTTAATATAAGGCAGAATTTTTGAATTTAAAGTTCTACAAATCTATTTTCTACAAAAAAAAAGAATTAAAAAAAAAGGTTAATTCTTAACCAGATATGAATCTTGAAATAATGAAACAAAATTTTAACAAAGTCAAAAAAAAACATCAGAAATTAAAGTTTTTCAACTTCCAAATCGATAATTTTTAAATTAAAAATAAAATAGTTGATAATTTTTACATTCTCCTTCCTTGAGAACTTTTTTGTTGTTGTTTAGTTAAATTCTCTGTTAAAAAATAGAAAAAAATTCAACAAAAAAAATTTAATTCTTTAACTAATAAAATAATTTTTTTAAATTAATATAGTACACTTTTAAACAACATTCAGTTCGACAAATTTATCTTTTTTAGTTAAAAATTATACTATTTTATAAGAAATTTAATTATTATCTTGAAACTTCAACATTTTTTTCAATATCGAAAATAAATTGTTATAAAGTAATTCCTTTTGTTTTATATTTGAATGCTTTTTTAAAATTATTAATCTGTTTCAGTTAAGCATTTAACTTTTTTATTAAAAATTCTTCTTTTTTTGGTTAAATTCAACCACTTAATTGAAGTTTTTTTCCATAAAATTTATTCCATAAAAAATATTTATGTTCTCGGTAGAAAATCTTTGCTAATAATTGAAAATGTAACTTTTTAATTTTTGTTAAAAATGTATCTTCTGCAGAAGACAATGCAACTTTTTGATTAAAATTTTATGTTTTTCAAATAAAAATTCAAATATTGCGTTCAAAATTGATGAATTTTATTGAAAATTTTGTTTAAAAATGAACTACTCTGTTGAAAATTATTTTTATAGGAAACTTTTCTTCTTAAAAATTAATATCTTTAGAACAAATTTTAAATATTTTAATTGAAAATTCATCTGTTTGTTTAAAAATTAATATTTTTTGGTTAAAAATTCATCTATTTGTAAATTTGTAAATTTTCCATATGTTAGTATCAGGTGTAGGTAGATCTAAAGAAATAATTTGTTGTTTATTTAAATTTTCTGTTAAAAGAATTAAGAAAAAAATTTCAACAAAAAAATTTAATTCTTTGACTAATAAAATAATTTTTTTAAATTAATATAGTATACTTTTTAACAACAAGAGATGAAATCTGAACCAAAAATATTAATAATTAATAAAATGCTATTAATTCAGTTCGAATTTAATAAAAAAATAAGAAAAAAAAGAAACAGGAAAATTTTATTGGAAACAGAAGGAAAAACTAATTCTTTTTTAAAACTGATAGAAGAGGAGAGTAAAAAAACAAATTAAAAAAAAAAAAATTGGGGAAAAAGGGCAAACAGGGAAAAGTGTGTGCAGTCTGAGAGAGTGTAAGTCGGTGCATTATAATTTTATAAAGGCTAACTTTTTTTGCAAAAATTAAAGAATATCGACAATATTTTTTAATAAAAATTACAATGAATAATAGAATAATAACAGTTTTAAATTAAAATAAGATTTCTACAAAAAGTTACATTCGCAGAATAAATAAACCTGAAACTTCGTCTCACACTTTTCATCTCAATTGTTATGCCATAAAATTCGAATGAGTTCCCTGGCGACATTCCTGGACGCGACTCGCTAAAGTTAAATACTCAATTTTCAATTTACAGCTTCCTCAGCAACCAGGGTATTTCTTGCAAATCATTCTCGCCTTTCCTTCCTCATTCTTAGAATATATTAAACCGTCACGGTCTGAGAAAACATTTTAGGTGTAGATTTCCGCAAAAGAAAAAAGGAAAAAAACCCAAGGGAGAAAAAGGCAAGAAAATAGACGAAAAAAAAAAAGAGAAAAGACGAGGAAGAGCGCACTCATCTTAAATTTTTGCATGCAGATTGGTATGAGCCGCCATGCCCGGAAGGAAGTAATTTCCAGTTGGGGGCAGACGTATGTTCGAGCGATAAAAGTAATGAGATCCATTATAACAAGCTGAGTTCTCTCGTAAGGGAGTATCGCACTCTTCCTACCTTTAGAAGGCAAATTAAGGGGGTGATGGCATGGGGTGGGGGAAGAAACCCCCATGCCCCTGTCCCGTTAGATTTATAACTACGTTTTTTCTTTTAAGCTGAGACAGTCTTAATGTTCTCATAAAAAGTTAAATAGTCCATCTCTTTTCTCGAGCGGAGGGTATTCTAACATTTAATTCGAAATTCATTTCATGGCATCTGAAGGTTCGAGATTTATGTCAAAAAATTCTTGAATAGTATCCCTCTGCTTATAAATTTATCCTAAATTTATTTTTCTTAAGATTTTCAAATAAGAAAATTTGCTGATTTTTTCTACCCCTCCGGCCGCCCTTCAAACCTACCCCTTCCATTCACTTTTCACCCCAACATCCATTTTTACACTCCCTTTCGCCCCGGCCTACGAAAAGCCAAAAAGTAAAGAAATAATTTTTAATTGTAAGGGTTTCCTAGCCCCGGTACGTTCGTTCGGCAGTCGTAGCTTTTTTCCGAAAAGGGTGTTAGGGGAAGAGTTTGAAATTAAGGGGAAGAGATGGTAGGGGGAGTAGGAAAAGGATTCCTAGCAAGAAAATTAGCCGAAATTAGGGAAGAGGAAGTAGCAGAAGGGAAATAAGGAAATTTTGGGGGAAGGTGAAGCAAGGTAGGGATAGTAGGGTAAAGGAGGGTAAGTAGAAGAGTTTAAGAGAGGGAAAGTATGAAAAGTAGGAAGAGTAAGGGAAGGGACAGCTCGCAGATAAGTGAGGGTAATTAGAGAAAGAAAAGTAGCAAAAGATAATTGAGGAGCATAGTAGAAAAAGGTGAAGTAAGGGTGGTCATATTAGTAAAAGGGAGAAAAAGTACGATAATTAGGAAGAGGGGTAGTATGGGAAGTAGGGGAAGCGCGAAAAGAGAGCAATGTCAGGGAAGTGAGAGTGAATAAGAAAAGGGAAGTAGGGAAAGGACGATAAGGTGTTAAAAAGAGGAAGATAAAATAAGGGTAGATATGGCAGGGGAAGAGATATGAAGTATAATAGGAAGGTAAGTAGGAGAATTTATCAGAGGGGAAGTATGAAAAGTAGAAAGAGTGAGGGAAGGAGCAGCTCGCACATAAGTGGAGGTAAATAGAGAAAGGAAAGTAGCAAAAGATAATTGAGGAGCATAGTAGAAAAAGGTGAAGTAAGGGTGGTCATATTAGTAGAAGGGAGATTAAGTATGATAATTAGGAAGAGAGGTAGTATGGAGAGTAGGGGAAGCGCGAAAAGAGTGCAATATCCAAAAAGTGAGGGTGGATAAGAAAATGGAAGTAGGGAAAGGAAGATAAAGTGTTCGAAGCAGGAAGATAAAATAAAGGTAGAGATGGTAGGGGAAGAGAGATGAATAGGGTTAGCAAGGAAGTGAGGGTGAGTAGGGAAGGAGGAGAAAAGGAGAGAAAGTGAGCACTTAGGAGGGGAGTATGAAGCATATCTAGGGCTAGTAGGAAAAGGGAGGGGAAGAGAAACAGAGAAAGTGAGAAGAGGGGAATGACGATAAGAGTGGGGAATAGGCGAAAGGAGGGGAAGTGTGGAAAAGGAAGATTTAAAAAACTATTATCGTCCTAATGGGCTAGGAATTTAAAAAACTAATTAAAAAAATTTTAATTTTAAAGAACATTTTGTCTAACAATAAATCAATTACTTAAAAAAAAACTCGAACTACGCAAATTTAGATAAAAACTCTTTTAAACTAAAAAAATGTCCAGAAATATAGACAGTTATAGTCCAATACAGGAAAATTGGAAATTTTTTTTCACAATTTAGTAGAAAATTGTCTAAAACGTTCCTTATTGGTTATAGAAAGTTGCAAATCTGCCAGAAGTGAAATTCGGAATTAGTTAAATTTACAAAAACAATTTTAGAAAGACAAAATTTATTTCCAGAGATAAATTTTTTTTTAAATTCAATCATTTTTAGTTGAAAGTTACTGCTTTTTGACTGAAAAGTCTACTATTAAATTTTTGGTCGGGAATTCATCTTTATCGGTTAAAAATTGTATAATTTAGTAGAATGTTTAATTATTTTATCAAACCTGAGGCCTCATGCCGCTAAGAAAAATTTGCACAGAGAATTAAAAATTTTTTTTTTTAAATTAACATTTTTTTCGCTATTTGTAGCTTTATAAAAATTTAAAAAACAAAAATTTAAAAATCGGCCTCGACAGATTTCTTAAAAATTTAGTGCTGAATTTTCTAAAAAAAATTTAAGATCGATGAAGAATTGTGACCTACAGGCTATTTTGAACATCGTTTTTTCATTTCGCCCCACTGTGCCCCGGTCCGTTCGTTCGCCAGTCGTAGTTTTTCCCGCAAAGGGTGGTAGGGGAAGAGATTCAAATAGAGGGCCGAATTTAAGAGAGAAGGAGAGAGAAGGACGTATGGGGAAAATTGGAAGGGCGAGAAAGGACGAGTAGCAGGGATGTACTGGTAAGTAGGGAAGGGAAGTAGCTAAAGGAAAATGACAAGTTTCAAGGGGGAGATGAAGTAAGGGTAGGGATAGTAGGGTAAAGGAGGTAAAGTATTATTGGGAGGGAAAGTATGAGAAGTAGGGAGAGCGAGGGAAAAGACAGCTCGCAGATAAGTGGAGGTAAATAGGGAAAGGAAAGTAGCAAAAGATAATTAAGGAGCTTAGTGAAAAAAGATGAAGTAAGAGTGAATATATTAGTAAAAGAAAGAAAAAGTATGATAATTAGGAAGAGGGGTTGTATGGGAAGTAGAGGAGTGCGAAAAGAGTGCAATATTTGAAAAGTGAGGGTGAATAAGAAAAGGGAAGTAGGCAAAGGAAGTTAAGGTGTTAGAAAGAGGAAGATAAAATAAGGGTAGAGATGGCAGAGGAAGAGAGATGAAGTAAAATAGGGAGGTAAGTAGGGAACTGGTGAGAGGCGAAGTATGAAAAGTAGAGGTGGGAGGAAAGACAGAGTTATCAGGGAGGTGAAGCTGAGTAAGGAAGGAGGAAAAAGAAAGGGAAGTGAGCAGTTTGGAGGGGAGTATGAAACATAGGTAGGGATAGTAGGGAAAGGGAGGGGAAGAGAAAAAGAAAAAGTGAAAGGGGGGGAATGACGGCAAGAGCGGGAAATAGGCGAAAGGAGGGGAAGTATGAGAAAGGAAGATTTAAAAGACTATTATTACCCTAATATGCTAGGAAACCGTGCTGTGTTAGCAAACAACGTCTACCATCGCAAATTTAAAACATTTTAATTTTAAATTACATTTTGGCTAACGATAAATCAATAACTTAAAAAAATACTCGAACTACGCAAATTTAGATAAATTTAAATTAACAAAATATAATATAATAATCCAATACAGAAAAATTGAAAATTTTTTCAAAATGAAGTTGAAAATTGTCTAAAACGTTCCTTATTGGATATGGAAAGTTGCAAATCTTTCAGAAATATAATTCGGAAATAGTTAAATTTACAAAACACTTTTAGAAAAACAAAATTTACTTCCAGAGATAAATTTTTTTTTTTTAAATCCAATCATTTTTAGTTGAAAGTTAATTCTTTTTAACTGAAAAGTCTACTATTAAATTTTTGGTCGGAAACTCATTTTTATTGGTTAAAAATTTTTTTTATTTAGTACAATGTTTAATTATTTTGTTTAAACATCAACAGTTTTGATAAAAATTATTCTTTTTGATTGAAAATAAATTTTGTTATTGAATATTCATATTTTTGGTTTAAAAATTTAACTTTTATGAAAAAAATTATCTTTTTTGGCATGAAGCTTTAGAAATTTCGTTGAACTTCTTTTTCTTTCTTGACTGAAAAATTTCTTACGGTTCAAAATTCGTCTTTTTGGATAAAAAAGTATCTTTTTTAGTTTAAAATTTTTTTATTTAAAACTAAAATCTTTTTTGATTGAAATATCAAATGCTAGATTAAAACCTGACCTCCTCTGTTAAGAATAATTTTAGTTTTAAATATAATCTCGAGGTTTAAAAACTGAACAACTTTGTTAAAAATTCTTTTTCCGGTTACACATTAATTTTTTATTCTGTCGAAAATTTACCCTTTTTAGTTAAAAATTAAACTATTTGTTCAACAATTCAACTCATTAGTTAAAAGTCAAACTTTTTTATTAATAATTCGATTTTAAACTTTCTTCTGTGAAAAATTAATTTTTTGGATGATGATTGATCAGTTTATTTAAAACTTTAATTCCTTTAGGAAAATTTTTATCTCTTTCAGGAAAAGTAAAATAACTTTAGATTTAAAATTCATCTTTTTTGGTTAAAAATTGTATTATTTTATTAGAAATTTTATTATTATTATGGTTTTTAAAAACTATTAATCTGTTTTAATTGAGCATTTACCTTTTTTATTAAAAATTCTTCTTTTTTGGTTAAATTCAACTACTTTGAAGTTTTTTTAAATAAAATTTATTCCATTAAAAATAGTTATGTTCTTGGTAGAAAATCTTTGCTATTAATTGAAAAACTTACTATTTCATTTTTGTTAAAAATGTATCTTTTTCAGAAGACAATGCAACTTTTTAAATTAGAATGTTATGTTTTTTAAATAACAATTCAAATATTGCTTTAGGCATTTATGAATTTTGTTGAAAATTTTGTTTAAAAATGAACTACTCTATTGAAAATTCTTTTCATAGAAAACTGTTTTTCTTAAAAAGTAATATCTTGAAAACAAATTTTAAATATTTTAGTATAAAATTCGTCTCTTTGTTTGAAAACTAATAGAATTGATTTATTTGTAAATTTGTAAATTTTCTCGAAGTTAGTATCAGGTCTAGGTAGAACTAAAGAAATAATTTTAGAATGAAAAAAATAAATTCGAGAGTTCTAAAATTTTGTACGCAAATATAAGAAAATTAGAATTTTTATCCACTCTGAAATTAATTTTTTTCAAAACATTCCTTGTTTAAAAAATACTGCACAGAATTTACGTAATAAATATTGCTAATTTTTTTAGGATTTTCATATCAAATACGGGGAAAGGATAAATTAAAAAAAAAGAAAAATCTACTTGTGGGCAATATTACTACCCGAATGAAAAGGGATGAGGGCAAGGAAAGATGTATCATTGAAATATCTAGAGGAGGGTTTGAGTTGAGAGGATTGAATTCCCAAGGAATTTTTATGCCAGCAATAGGCAGTATATTATTGGGTTTTATACATCAATTTTAAAAAAATAAGGAAATTGATATTCGGAAATTGAAGTTTGCGGATGATCTCTCAAGGGGAATTTGGAACCTGGTTCTAATATTCTTTATTTTATCATCCCTTATCTTCTCCTTTTATTATAAGGGAGCATCCACCTATTACGTCATTTTTTTACTCACTCTTCTTTCTTGTATTAATTTTTTTAATTTTGGGGTAAACCCCCCCCCCACTCTTAAAAATATCGCGTACCCATCATATTTTTATTAACAAATATAAATTTAGTTTAAAAATTTAAAACATTAAAAAAAATGATTTTTAATATGAGAATACTTTAATTAATTTTTTTAGATATTTTTTTTCATTTCACAAAATTGATATAATTTAAATATTAATTTAGACAGCAGATAAACTTAACAGATTAGGGAACATCGATAAAATCTTTTCCCCCTTTTTAAATAATTTTTATTTTTCCCTGTTAATTTTTTAGTTAACTACTCCTAAATTATATTTTTGTTTCGGAATTTATGACGCTTAGTTAAAATTCTACTATCTAATTATGAATTTAATTTTTTTATTAAAAATGAAACTATTATATTGAAAAATCATCTTTTTGGTTACTTATTCAAACACTTGGGTGAAAGTTGAACTAGTATGTTAGAATTTTTGTTTTGATTAAAGATGTACATTTTTAGTATAAAATTTAACTATTTTATTAAATATTCATTTTATTTTCGTTAAACATTATTTTTTTTAACTTAGAATTAAATTTTTCAATTTTTAAGTACTTCGGTAAAAACTCATGCATTTTGTTGAAAGTTTTTTTTTTAGAAAATTAACCTATTGGGTTTAAAAGTCAACTTTGTGGTTGAAAATTCAAATTTTTGTTAAAAAATTTAAATCTTTGATTGAATGATTGATTCTTTTCTTAAAAATCCATTTTTTTTGTTAAAGATTCGTAAATATAGTTAAAAACTCATCTCTTTGATCAAAAATTTAACTATCTTGCTCACATTTTTTTACGCGACTAAGGATTAATTTTCGTCACCGAAAATTTAGCTATTCCATTTTTTTGCTGAAAATTATCATTTAAAATTGATCTTTTCTGGATAAAAACTTATGCATTTTGTTGAAAAACCATCCCTTTCGGTAGAACAATAATGTCGTTGTTATTGGAAAATTTACCCCTTTTAGTTAAAAATGTAACAGCTTGCCTTAAAATTAATCTGTTTATGTAAAATGTTAGTGTACTTTGTAGAAAATTAATATTTTTAATTAAATAATTAACTACTTAGTTAAAAGTTAAACTGATTTGTTAAAAATTCATTGTTTTATTGATGATTCAGCAATTTGTTTGGAAATTAATATGTTTTTTAAAAGTTCATATATATTTAATGTATTTTGTTATTAATTCATCCTTTTTTGTAGAAAATTAATCTTCTTGGTTAAAAAATAAAGCTTTTTGATGACAATTTAATTCTTTGGTCGAAAATTTAAACATTTTGTTTAAAATTTGTTAAATTTTTCATTTAAATTTAATTTTTTAATAGAAATTGAACTAGTCAATTTTATTTAAAATATCATGTTTAGTTCGAAATTCGAGGACTTGTTTGAAAATTTATATATTATCTTGATAATTCATCCTTTTTCGTAGAAAATTTTTCTCCTTGGTTAAAAAAATAACTTTTTCGTTAAAAATTCAACTATTTGGTTAAAAATTAAAATATTTTATTACAAATTCGTTTAATTTTTGGTTCAAAATCAATTGTTGCAAAAGAAAATTTTATTAATTCATTTTTTCTTTAACAGTCATCTTTTTTAGTTAAAAATTCTACTACTTTGTTGAAAATTCAGGTATTTTGTTAAAAATTTATCTTTTTTGTAACAAATTAATCTTATTAGTTAAAAAAATAATTTTTTGTGTTGGAAATTAAACTTTTTAGTTGAAGATTGAACGCTTTTTTGAAAAATTATCTTTTTTAAGATTCATAATTTTAGTTAAAAATTCACCTCCAATTGAAAATTAAATTATTCAGTCAAGAATTCGTTTTATTTTTTGGTGCAAATTAATTTTTTTATTGACACTTTAAATATTACATTTTTGATCGAAAATTTATCTTTTTTTGTAGAAAGTTATTCTTCTTAATTAAAAAATACTTTTCATCTTTCCTTGGAAATTGATATTTTCTGATTAAAAACTCATGTATGAACTTTTTTGAAAACTTGTAATTTTTCGTAAAAAGTTAATTCTTTTTTGTGAAAATTTAACTATAAAAATACATTTTTTTATTGATCAATTTTGTTCAAAATTTAAGCATTTGTCCACAAATTAATTTTTTTGCAAAAAATTTAACCTTTTTGTACAACATTTTTTATTTTTTACTAAAAAATTCAACAATTTTCCAAAAAATTAAAATATTCGATTGAAAATTAACTTTATTGTTGAAATTCATATTTTGGATATTTATCTATTTTGATAGAAAATCGTTTTTTTTGTATACACGATTCTTTTTATTCTAAAAATGTACCTATTCCATTTTTGGTTGAAAATTTTTTCTTTATACATTGACATTTTCACTATTTGTTAGAAAATTGATTTATTTTAATGAAAATCCGTCTATCTGGGTAGAAAATTAATCTTGTTTTGGTCGAAAATTAAAATTAAAATTGAAAATTAAAATATTTTGTTATAAAAGCATTTTTTTTATTTGAATTCAACAGGTTGAAAATTAGTTTTTTTGTTGTTGAAAATTAGTCTTTTGAACTGAAAATTTAATAATTAATCTTTTAAATTAAAATTAATCTCCCTTGTTAAAAATTAATCTAAGATGTCGAGAATTCGACTATTTTGTAAAAAATTCATTTTCTTTAAATTGAAAGTAACTGGATGAATATTTGTTTTTGTTAGTTAAAAAAAATTTTAACTAGAAATGTAAATATTGCATTTTTTGTTAAAAAGCTCTATTTTTAGTTGCAAATTTAACTAGTTGGTTTAAAATTCATCTATTTAATTGAAAATTCGTCTTTTTAGACTGAAAATTCCTCTCTCTTGGCTGAATGTCAACTTTTTTGAAAAATTCAACTTTTCAAGTTAAGAATTATCACTATATTCTAAACAATTAATCACTTTGGATTGAAAAACCTGGGTTCAATTTCCAGCGGAACGAAAAAAGATTATCTTTTTAGAAAAAATATTTAAATTTAATAGTTTTTGAAATGATTTATTTTGTAAATGATTTAAAAAATTTAATTAAATATTTTATTCTGCATTTAATCTCGGTTTTGGGGCTGTCGGTGACCATAAATCCACAGCTTCCGAACTATTTCATCTCTTTGCGCCTTCTTTCTCTGTTTTGTCACGACTGAGTGAACACCGCTCAATTCTCGGAAACAGTAAATCCAGATTCGACTGTATTTGGATGAAAATGCAACAACTGACTTTTATTAGTCGTTCCACAGGGGAAAGTCGTAACTCTCCTGATGACAAGGAGACGTTTGCTTCTGACATTCTTTATTTTCTCGTCCCTTTTCTTCTCATTTCTTATATTAGTATTAAAAACAAGCAGGTCGAGAAAACGTTAAACGACCTCTCGAGCTGACGATATTGGCTAAGTCAATTCGCCTTGGACTCGGTTCAGATTTTTTTAATATCCGGAGACACAGACGCTTCGCGTCCCCATATCGCTCCCATCCTCTTTTTTATTTTCATCCCTAGGGCGGATCGCTGTCTTTCCGCCAATCGAGCACGTTTCACGAGATTCTATGAGATATCTCGCTGACTGCCTTTTGTACTCGGATATATCGATTTGAATATTTTTGTCGTCAAAGCTCGTGTTAGAGATGTAGGCAAGTGGAAAAAATGAAAAGAAAGTTGTAACTTTCTTTGAAGATAAGGTCATTGTTCTTCCAGCTGGAAATTTATATATACAGTAAATACAAGATTTTAGTAGTCATAAGGTTGTTGCGCGTATAAGCAATAACCCCATTTTGCAACTTGTAATACACTCGAGTTTGGAGAAAGATATTTGCGCCAGAGCCATTTTTGAATTCTCGAATTTCATTGGTCGGCCACCATGATGAATTGACATGGGTGCAGTGACACGGGGTACGTTCAAGGCAGCCACACGTGTGCACACGGGTACACCCAAAGCCGTTCAGTGACGCTGGGAGGATACACGGTTCACTCGGGTGAACCGTTCAACACTCATCAGTGGAAAGAGTGGGGGTCACGCGTGGAGTGACTTTTTCACCCGCTGAAATTAGTGGGTGAAGGCGTGTAATGGCGAAATTCGGCGGGAAATAGTGATAAATCAAGCGGGTGCCGGATCGCGTAAAAGGATTTTTTATTGTAAAGAGACAATTTTTCTAATGTCTAAGTTCGTCAATTCAAAACATTGTTGAATACTAGGTCCTGACGGAAGAAATATGTTGTCTCCAGATGGGTATTATTTAGCGCTCAACAAGGAAAGTAAGTCGGACATAAGTTGAATTCTAATTTTAGGTTAGGGTGAATTATTATCTTTTTTTTCTAAAAGTACTTTTTACATGAAAAATAACTTTTTTGGCGTTTTTCATAGATGGAGGTATAATGCACATATTATTTTTAATGATTTTTGAAACGAATTGTGTGAAAATCTGATTATGAACGCCAAATTTCATCTATTGTCTTTTTTCTGGCCAAGCTTTGGAATTTTTCCTGTTAACAAAATAAATGAATTTTCAAAAAAAAAAAAAATAAAAAAAATAAAACCTAAATCTTCCGCTAGAAAATATCAATTTTTACAAAAATGGGACAATTAAACTTTCAGTTTAAAAATTAATTTTCAACAAAAAAAAATGATGTTCAACAAAAAAGTTCAATTATTAACCAAAGTGATGAACTTTCAAATAAAATTATGAATCTTCAACTGTAATAGTTGAATTATAAACCATAAAGATGAACTTTCATCTAAAATGATGAATATTTAACTGAAACACTTGAATCTTCAACCAAAAAGATGAATTTTTAAACAAGAAGATTAATATTCAAATTAAAACATTCATTTTCTACCAAAAAATACAATTTTTCAGCAAAAAACATTAATTTTTAACGAAATGGTTGAATTTTTAATTAAAGTAGAAAAAGTTTTAACCAAATATTTGAATTTTGACGTGAACGAATAACAACTTTCAACCAAAAATGGAATAGTAACATTTTTAGTTCAAAAAATTAATTTTAAACCAAACATAAGAGTTTTTAACTAAAACGATGAATCTTTAACTGATATAGTTGAACTATCAAAAAAAAAATTAATTTTTACTGAAAAAGATAAATTGTCAACCAAAACTAAAATAAGTTAATTTTAAGTTTAAAAAATCAATGTTTAACTAAACAGATGAATTTTTAACTACAACTATGGAATTTTCATTAAAAAAATTTAAATTTTCAGTTAAATGAATTACTTTTAAAAAGACAGTTACATTTTCAAACAAGGGTGATGCATTTTCAAATAAAATTGTAAATATTTAACTGAAATAGTTGAATTTTCAACCAAGAAGAGTAATTTCTGACAAAAAAGACGAATTTTTAACTAGAAAAGGTAATTTTTCAACCAAAAATAAATAATTAAATTTTTATTCAAAAAATTTGTGTTTAAATAAAGAGATGAATTTTTAACTAAAATTATAAAATATTCAAATGGAATAATAGTTGTATTTTCAGTTAAAAAAAATAACCTTCAACAAAAAAATATAATTTGTAACAAAAGAGTCTAACTTTCAAGCAAATAATTTAATTTTCAACAAATATTTTAACAAAAAATATTGTAATCCAAACAGATAAAATTGTTTTCGAAAGAGTTGATTTTTTTCCTAAGTAGTTACATTTTTCAACAACAAAGCATTTAATTTTTAACAAAGTAGTTCAATTTTCAACCAAGTAGTTGATTTTTTTACAAAACTGTTTTTAGTCAAGAGAGAAGGAAAATTGCATTTAAATTATAATTCGAGGAAAAAATAAAAAAATTTTAATATCATACAAAAATTTTGAATAACTACTTCCTTTAGGCTTTTTGGTTCATTTGTTTCCAAGGTTATAAAAATATAAGTTTCCGTAGCCTTTTGAGAAAATTAAAAAAAATTCTTTAATATTTCCGATAAGTCGAAAAAATATAATTTTTTTATTTGACAGGATTTTACAAAATCTTATGAAAAATTTAAATCTAGTAAGAGATCTTTTACTCATGTTTTAAATAATTGGCAAACTAAAGTTTTAATTTTATTAAATTTAGGAATAGGAATGTACAAAAAAATAAAAAATGATAAAAAGCTACTCAATTTGTTTACATACAATGACAAATAAGACAAAATAAAATTTTGCATTTAAGATGTTCATTTTTCCAGCTGGAAAAGGGAAGGTGTAAATTTAGTCGCATCCTATCCCTTTTCCAGCTTTATGCTAAGTTAATTTAAGTGAAGATTAAGTTTTCAATTTAAACAAAAATGCTACTAAAATTTATAAAATTTTAAAACTTACTACTGTTACAATCCCTAGTATTTTGATTTTGAAATTCCTAGGCGGATTCTAGCTAGTTCTGTACAAAAGCGCAATTATTTATTTATTTTCAATTGGTAAAAACACATTTAATAAACATTTTCACGAAAATCTGTACCTGTAATTTTTCTTTTTTTTAAGAAAAAATTTGCAAGATAAAATGCGATTCACATATTTGAAAAGAAATGTTTTTTGTTCACTTTGAAAATAATTAACAAAAAACGAGAATAATTAGAATTTTTCTATTTCAACGAAATATTGAGTAAAAAATATGCAAGTAAATTGTTTTTTTTTCTGTAAAAAACGCAAGTTATTGGTAAATGTATTTTCAATTAATAATTATATAATAATTTATTAAAGGGCTATTATCAAAAAATTTGAAAACAGTTTAAATTCATTATAGTTCTTTCTAAGGATCGCAAACTTTTTTTTTACTTTGAAAATAGTTGACAAAAAATTTGTGTACTAAAAAATTTTAATTTCAATGAGATATATAGTAAAAGTGTTGTCGAAAATATGTAAATTATTATTAGAAGAGTTGCAGTAGAGAACTAGATAACCAAAAAAAATTTTAATTTTTCAGGAGAGCTTTTCGACGTTTCAAATCTTCGTATGTCAGAAATGACGTTGGAAATGCCAGATAAGTAGATTTTTCTTCTTATAAGAGTGAAGCAGCATCTCGGAGATCATGATTTTGTATCTCTTAGATTCCTGTCAATAACCTGAGTTTTTTGTTTGAGAATCATTTGCGAATATAGTGTACAAAAATTGACACTCAAAAATTGGTCAGAGCACCTAGGTTGCTTATT